>JAABKJ010013471.1:0-10302 GCA_011634705.1 Andricus grossulariae
TGACCCGAAATTCAGAACTACCCGTTTTTTTCGGAACTACCCGATTTAGCAGAGCTGCCCGTTACAATATACTCTGATATGAGCGGTGGTCTTCACGTTTCAACTGCAACAAGTCGAGTGATACAAAAGGTAAGATGCTTTTAAGGGATTTTCGATGTCGCTGGATCCAAATCTCAGGTAAAAATTTCGAAATTCAAGATGGTGGGTCCAATATGGCGTCTGCTTGTCGCACACGAGGGGTAGTTTGTGCCCTCAGAATTGTTTCTCAGCCAATATAATAGTATACTGTGGATCGAGGGCATAAAGAAGGCAAAATAGCTGTGCGCCCTTGATACACACCATACTTTTTGTCCTTTCCTCCTTGAAAACAAGCATGTGAAGTACATAAAGGATGTTTGGTGTACTTGACAATTTTAGGTTATAGGTGAAAGGAAGAAATAGCGTACTTTGCAGAAGGGAGACTGTCGGGTCTAGCAATACCATTTGTTCAAAGATAAAGATCAATTCCTCCATATTCTCACTTACGGAGTGCAGTATATGTGTAGCGGGCGTAAAGTTGCATGTTGGCCGGCGGCGGAGTGCGCATGTGCGAACGTCACTGGGCTGGAAACGACCACATTACGCCTGCTTCACGTGCATGCAATGGCGCGTTCTCAAGGGGGGTCGGACAAAAAAAATATTTTTTAAATGTAACTTGAATGCAACTATTTTTGTTTTAAAGGTAACTATTTTTTGAAAATCTATTTACTTTGTCAAAAATGAATTTATTTTGGTTAGGGATTTAACTATTTCAACTGTCCAACTGTTTTTTATTTAAAATTAACATATTTTTGATTAAAATGTGATCTATCACATTTTTCGTTAGGGATTCTTTTTCTAATTCAACTAATAGTTTAAAAGTTGAACTACTTTGTTAAAAATTCATTTCTTTGTTTTTAAATTCATAATTTTAGTTTGATATCCATCTCTGGTTAAAAATATAACTATATCGTTGAACATTCATCCCCTTTTGTAGAAAATTACTCTCCTTGGTCTCCTCTAAGTCCGATTTCGGGCATGCTTCTAAATAGCCTTGACTTAAAGCGAACACATTATTCGCACACTCAGAACGTAAACAGTCAGTGGCCTCTCGTCCCCTAGGCCCTGAGGGGCTCCAGTCTCAGCCCGAAACTGCAGCGGCAACAATTCTCGAAACGACTTAAATGGGAGCGACTCAAATTGGACTTCCAGTGTATTTTATCGAAAATCGTTTTGGTGAAAAATGTATCCTTTTGATTAAAAATAAAACTGAATTAAAAATTATATTTTTTGTTAAGGATTCATCTATTTCGTTGAAAATGCCTCGTTTCTAGTCAAGTTTGAACCTTATTGATTTCAAATAAAAATATTTTTGGTTGAAATATCAATTATGCATTTATACATTTTGCGATGAAAATTCATCTTTTTTAGTTAAAGAATCCATTATTTGGTTGCAAATTAACTTTTTTGTTGAAATTTTGATTTTAAATCTAAAAACTTCAAAAACGTTTGAGAATTTTCTCAAGAAACTTAGAAAAAATATATTCATATAACCTTAAAAATCAATAAACTTAAACAATAAGTAGTTATTTGACCGAGGTATCTCGTCGTCCCGAAATTTGCGACGGCTAGTCCAATATTTTTCATAAACTTGGCTAATCTTCCCGAATTTTCGAGACGACTAGTCCCTACCCTTTTCCAACTTCCCCATTTTTTCGGGACGACTGGCCACAGCCTTATTTGATATTGTCATTTTCTATTTAAAATCTCTTTTTCCATCAAATTGAAAAACTACACGCGCGCGATTGATGGCGCTAGCCTCCTTAAAATGGAATGAAGAATTTTTGTGAAAGAAAAATTCAAAATCGATTGAAAATTTAATCCTGCAAGTTATTTTGTACTTCGTTTTTTTATTTTGTCACGCTTTTGGGCGCCCCTAGGTATACCTACTTGTGCCTGATGTGTAAATCAGCACTGATCACAAATAAAAACTTTAAGGCTGAGCTGTGATTTTGTCGAAAAAAAATCTTTTTTAAAATTTGGTATGAACCTGGGTTAATTTGTATTTTAGAGTAATTTTTCACAATATATAATCCGTAGTGTAACATTGAGTTTTTTGAAAAATGATTGAACCAATGGTTATTGTGTCAATTATACAAATATGTATTTATTAGAAGGAGAGAAAACTTTTCTTCCCTGACAAAAAGGCTTTATGGTTTCGAACAACAAAAATCCACAATAAGTTTGAATCACAATTTGTCAGACTGCTTAGAGAGCGATCATAATTATGCTTTAGGAAAAATGTTTCTCTTTCTGTTTTTAAAATCACACATTTTTTCGAAACAGAATATTTAAAATATGAAAATAGTGCAAAGACGATTTTTGGCTATAAATTTCTCCCAACATCAGTTTGTTTTTCATTTTAAAAGAAAAAATCCTAGTTTTACTTTCACCAAAGCCCTGCGCTTTCTCAGCTTCTGCCGATTTCCCGATCCCATCGACACCTTGTTCATTATATATATATATATATATATAATGTACTGATAATAAATAATAAAATAATAATGTATAATGTAAAAATCAATGATGTAACAAAATCCAAAATTTCTCAGCGATTCATCCCATCCTGAAGTAATTTTAATACAAAAATGTTATGGAGAGCAATTAATCAAAAGATAACGATTAACTTTTAAAAAGTAATTCAAGTTATAGGATCATTTCGGCGAGTATAAATTACAATGCCCCTTTTCTGGAGAACGACGAGCAGAAAGGAAGACGCTTCGATAAGCTCTGGCAATCTGCAGATCGCTTTGCTGATTATGCACCTTAAACAGGCGTAAATGGATGAATTCGATGACCATGGATATACGCGAACGTGAGATTTTTGCGAGAAATTCAGCGATAAGAAGCCGTTAGCAAATTCGGCCTCTGTAAGTTCTTCACCATAATGCCTTACTCGTGCCTGAAGGGTATCGACCAGGCATGCATCGTTCAATCAGTCCGTAATACGGGCGCTTTAAGTTTTTACTCATCTAGCCCCAGGTTACACAAGAAAGCGACGAATATGCGACCCAAAAATTCATTTCTGAAATTCGAATCTTAGATTGATAACAAAAAATCTCGAATAATACCCTTACACCTAAAATTTTACATACATCAAAATGTGCCTGGGCTCTGCTAGACGTAAATGATAACATAGGGTGACCGTTTTAATCAAAGGAAAAACTTACCGGTCATTTTCCGATTCGTCACAAATTTCCACGGTCAATGATATTAAAAAATTCCAACTCTTGAAGATAAACCATTTTCCATAATTTACACGTATGAAGTGGAAGTTATTAACACTTTCCAATTGAACAATTTTAAATTAATTGCAGTTAAACTACAAATTTTTAAGCTTTCATAAATTGTACAGTTCAAAGATTCGGATTTAGTTCAAAAAGTATGAATCTGCTTTATCATTTACAATACTCTAAATTTAAGAATGTTCTAGTAAATTTGTAAATTTTCAAAATCAAGCAATTTTAAGCGAGAAAATTAAAAATTAAACAATCCATTTTTTCAAATGAACACCTATCAAATTAGAAGTTAAATTATTCTTATTTTAAGTAGTTCCAAATCCATGAAAAGCTATGAAATTTCATTTCAAAACCATCAAAAATCTATATTTTGTGTTACATTTTTTCAAATTTTAAATTATTTTTGAAATTTTTTCGAAACTTCTAAATATGTTTTAGAATGATTGGAATTTTTTCTAAAGATATTTAAAAATCTTGTAAAAATAAAAAATACCTCAAAATCTTCCAGATTCTTTTTTGAAGTATTTTTCGATTATGTTAAGTTTTAAATTATTGATTTATAATTACTCGTTTTAATCAAACAATCAAATATTGCTCGATATCAAATAGTTGTTCTTTTTCTTAATTAAAAAATTTCAAATTGATTTGCTTAAAAGTGTAATATTTTAGACTGGAACAATACTTGAATAGAATTTGAAATTTCATAATGAACGCGTTTAATTATGAATTTACTAGTGTGAACTTATTTTAAAATCTAAAATATTTCATAAAGCTTTAATCGGACGTTTATATTTGTTTGACTACTAAGGCATTTTTAAATTCTTTAAATTTAAAATGTGCCCTTCAAAATGAAGATCTAAAATGATCAATTTGTTAAGTAAAATATTTTAGAATCACGCATTGTTAACTTAATGATATAATAATTAAGAAGTTAAAAATTGAACTTAACATAAAAAAAATTAAAATCGAACTTATTTTAAACAAATTATCTCGTCCCGAATTCGGAGATGAGTAGTCAAACATTTTTCATAAGCTTGATTAGTCTTCCCGAATTTTCATTTTCGGGATGACTGGTACATCCCTTTTTCCAAATCCTCTAATTTTTTGGGAAAACTAGACATAGCCTATTTGAAATTTGTGAAAAATTACTCAAAAATGAAAAAAGATAGAAAGATTATTTTAAATCGCATTATATCATCATGTGATATTTCAATTGATTAGATCGAATTTTTTTTCTAAAAGTTTGTAAAATTCCGGGTCAAAAATTAACATCACTGTCATTTCTCGGTTTTTCCTTGTTTCAAGAAATGTCCGGTTTCCCGGTCGAGCAGCCCTCCTGTAACAGGTTATTTACAATTTTGGTGAACCTTAAAATAGTTGTTAATTAGCCAACCCAGGTGAAAAAGTTATGTATCGTTTATATATAGCGAACAAAACGCTGATCTTTTTCTTTGTTTTTTACAGAAAAATTAATAAAACAAATGAAAAATATAATTGTCTTGTCCATTATATATAGGATATATATAACTTTTTTACCTGGGTACTAAATCCATTTTTTTATAAAATTCTCTTTACGGTACCTATGATTAAGAGTTCGAAACCGATGAAGATAACATTTTGCATAATTAAATAAAAAAATACTTGTATTAGTAAATATCCAATAATTGCTTTAAAACAAGTGAAAAATGACTCAGAAAATACTCTTTAACGGCAGTGCTTAAAATACCCAGAGCGCGTTTTAAAGGATCTGTTTTATAGAATTCAAAACAAAAATAAAATAACGGAAGTTCGAGTAAAAAAGATTATATGTGATATCTGTCACAGAAGTATCCTTCTATAATTTGTTGTATAATTGCTAGAGGCTCAAGGATGTGGTTATAGAGCCATTAAATATTTCAAGAGGTTATATAAAGATCACTCCTTTTCTCGGATCGTTTCTTTTCAATTCATGTTCGATAGATTCGATAACGACGACGATAAATACAAATTAGTTCTGCACTCTGAAGAAAAGGAGTCAAAGGAGGAAATAAGAAGGGGGAGAATGGGTGTGACGAGATTTTCTTGGGTCAGCACTGACATGAGTACGTGGCCATTGTCTCATGGATGGTAGATATACGAAGTAAACTCTCACCTATCATCCTGAGTCAGGCCCACTCCTTGTGGGCCTCGTGGTCTCAGGAAGGACCACCCACCCAACCTATACTTAGCGAGGTGTCGGCAAATTGAGCTATAGATGCCCAGGGTAATGCAACGGGGGACCAACATCGTCGATACCATCCACCGCGAAGGCTATTAGGGCCTTTGAAGTTCCTTAAAGTGAGAGAAAGAAAATGAAAAAGGGAGGGGAACCGAAGGGACTACTAATTTGTTACCACCTGGTCCATTCTACCACCGCAAACTAGAAACGGTTTCTCCCTTCGTTGTCTCTGAATCTGATGCTTCCCCAGACTGTGGACCACCAGTTCCGGAATTAGGCTTAATGCTTGACTTTTCGTCTCAACGTTCCGGTCCACCTTCTTCAAACTAGACTCAAACCTTTGTATTTATGGCTCCAAAGTGACTACTAGAAATTAGTGTCTATGCAAAGTTGCAGCATTTGTGAATGGAAAAGTGTTTGCTTAATTCACCGTTTAAAATTTGGTAATTTTTCATAGTTAAGAATTTCTATTTAGAACTAAAAACAAAAATTTTGTTTTTGTTCATTTTAATTTTTTCTAATGACAACTTTTAATTGTGGATCTAACAATTATGCAAAAGAAACATGTCTTATTTATAAAATTATACTGCAAATATACATCCAGGTAATGAGTCTAACAATTACGGAACCTCAAATTGTCTGCGTCGTTCTTGACCGTGAATGAAAACTTGTATCCATGCACTTGAAAAGCTAGAAAAGTAACAAAACTTTATTTCCTATGACCCTTTTAGCTCGTCAGTGAACTCAATGTTTCTTTGCAGAAAGCATCTTTCAGATGATTAATGAGTAGTTCAAAGGCATATTAAAAATCTTAGAGAGGCCTGAATAGAATTTTTTTTTAAGTTTTTTGTTTTATTTACATTTTTTTGTTAAATAAATCAATATTTGTTGTAGGAATATACCAAAGTAATAAACAATAAAGAAAAGTCGAGTGGAAAAAATATATAAAAGTATTACAATTTGCGAATAGTAAAAAATATGTTAGAAAATAAATGCCAATCTCTTTCATGTGACTGAATTTTTACAAAATTATAACCGGTGCATTTCCTCTAATTTCCCGATTTCAAAATGAGAATTTTTCAAACGGAAAATACCAAATAGATAAGTTCGACAAGAAAAACAATGTAAAGGATTTATAAGTTTCTCCTGCTTTTAATCACAACAGAATAGCCATTACTCGTATCCTAAAGTAACAAATCCTTAAAAACTACTTTGAATTAAATTATTTTTTAGATTCTAAGAAATTTGTTATTAAAAAAATGACATTCTCGAACCAAATTTTTTCAAATCATTCCTTACAATCAAAATGACCGCAAAAAAGTGAAAAGAAAGTAAACTAGCTTGCTCAAAACGGGTAGTTTCACGTTTAGGATGAAAAGTTCAGCATTCAAAAGGACTCAATCTTTTTCTTGTTATTTATTTTTTCAGCGTATGACAAATTTATGATAATAATATAGTTTTTTGTCATTAGATTAGATTTTTACGAAATAACTTTTTTTAGACTAAAAAAGGTTGATTTCCAGAATGGTTAGAATGAAAAAACTTTGTTTTGCCTCCTCTTACTTTTTTTCTAGAGAGTTTTTCAGGAAATAAATAAAGAAAAAAACTTTTCCCAATCCTAAAATGTTTCAAACTTCAGTTAGGTAACCTCCCAGAAAAAACAGGAGTTTCTACTAGAACCAATTTTTGCTTCCAAAGGAGCTGCAACAAAAAGGAACCTCTCTTGCTGAAAAGAAACCGAAAATGATAAATGGTTTCTAAATGAACCCAAATTATGGATTCAAATGGTTCTAATAGAGCCTTTTTGTCACTTCTGCCATGACTCACTTCGAAGATTTCACAAGTTAATGATGCAAATTTTGTTTTATAATTCGAATTAAATAATATTGCACTGGGAAAAATTTCATGAAGAAACTAAAACCATAGACATTAGTCATTCTTGAAAGGAAGATATAGCACATGAAATGTGACAGTTTTTAAGGTTATGTTGAAAATCCGATGTTTTCCACTGCGCATGCACAAGAAGCGCGGGAATATTTAAAATGATATAATATACACTTGCAATATTAGGTTAATATAAATTTTTTGTAAGTAGCTAGGTATTTCTATAATTCATTTTAATTTGTTTAATAAAGAATAAAAAACGTTTTTTAATATTCACCTGTATGACTATTCATAGTATTTATTGATTCAAATAGGCCAAGTTTGACTTGAGCCGCAATATCACTCAACCCTCAGTTTTTTCTGTGCTATAGTCATTCATTTACCCTAATTAAGAGTTAATCATTTCTTAAATTCTGATGGACCCTTTATAGTCTCTGAGTAAAAATTTGAAGTCTATTATTACATCCATTACTAGGGTAATCTGTATTGGCCACTTAAGGAATTTTTCAAGTTTGATAATTTGTGAAAACCGCTAAAAGTATCAAACAAAATTAGGAAGTACACATATGGATAATACATTTATGAAAGATTCATATGACCATAATTATAAGTTAAGCTTTAATAGTTGTAGATAATTTATATTTAAAGAACTTAACAATAATGTCAAAAAAGACAATGATTGGCCACAAGAACATAGTGATTAGAATAGACCGATGATTTAATCATTGGCCTCTGAAATGTGGTGCGTCATTGGCGAGGTCATTGGCCAATTCAGTTTATAGATTTAAGATTTTGAAAGCACAGAGAATGGCCTCTAAATTGCATAACGATTGGCTGAGGCCCTAAATGATTTTTATTACATTTTTCCGTTCTTTCTTCGTAATATAAAGTGACTAACAAATTATTTACTTACTCTATGATTTTTGTGAAAATTCTGAATGATTTTTGTGCAAAGATATTAGTCATTTTCATTTCAGATAGTGTAGTAAATAATTATGTTTTCGTTTTGATTCACGATAACAATAACAGGCCACCTATGTATAGATATGGGCACAATTTTAAGATTGGAATACTACTCCCGTGTATCTTTAATCACTAAATCCAACATTTAAAAAGAAAATATATCGTAACTATTGAAGAAAATTTTTTTTTGCGAGGGGAGATTGCGCTCAAATTCCTTACTCATTCAGCATCGCCGGTTTTATTTATTTTAACATTTATGCACTAACTTAGCTTGTCAAAAAATGCTGCGAAATTGTCTACGCTTCATCGTGCACAATTTTTAGTAGTTTTATTTGTGAATACTTTTTAATCAAGATTTGCGACAGCAAGTCACCGCAAAGTACAAAAAAAAAGGCACAAAGATTTCTTATCTGGAATAATCGTGTATTTTGGACCTATCGTGGATTTTCGGTGAACTTCTCAACCGATTTCAATGAAACTTAGCAGTTGACTAACCAAACAATAAAAAATAAGTCTAGGCGTGATTTTATTTTAATGCCGAGGATTTAACAAATCGTGAAGTCAGGTGTACACCTTATCGGGCGTCACTGGCTTGAAGTCCCTTGAATTCATATGAAGTCACTGAATTCATTAAAAGTCAGTGCACACTTCATCGGTTGAGATGTGAACCTCTCGGTTAATGCCATACAAACTGATCCTAATGTGTCAAACCGATTGGTACAAAATTTCAACGAAAAGTCAGTAGCAACATATTCTCGATACATTTTGCAGAAATGTTCGATATCTTGAATAGTTTAAAAAAAATGTACGTACTTGTGTGGAAAATAAAAATTCAGTGATGATATAAATGTTAAAAATTTAAGAACTAGGGTAGTGGAACCAGTAGTCGGCATTTTTTGATTAGCTTCGTGTTTAACGGTATTGGCTAAATTAACAGTTGAATGTATAATATTTCAACAATTTCAAATTTAATTTACAGTTAATTTTCTTTGAGAAAAGAATTTATTAAGTAGAAACAAATATTTTGTAACAAAGTACATAAATCACCCAAGGTCAGCCACGAAAATCCTTTGGTCGGCCAGGCAATTCATGGAATTAATCACTAGCGCCCTTTAGTAAAGTTCAGAAAAATTATGTTTGCACAGTTACTTCTGTTGATTTAAATACGCTGGCAGTAAACGTGTTACTGAAACATATCCTCCAAATGTCATTTTTTCGTGGCCGAAGAAGGGATGACAGAAAAATGATCTACAAATCCTAAGGTCAGCCGGGTGGCCGAACATAAGATTTTACCAATAAAGCGAATCCAGTCCATCGGCTAATGCGTAAGATTTTCCACGAGGTACTTTAGTCTTTTAATTATTAAGAAATGCAGGGCTTAAGCCTACAAAAAACAGTCAACGTCTCTTACGATACGAAAAAGTCCATATACCCAGTTAAAAATTCCAAGACAATTTCAAGTTATTCTGTATGTCTAGCTCGTGAGACGGAACCAGACTATTTTTGATGTATTAAGGCGAATATTTTCGACTTAGGAGACAAAAATCGATGTCTTGAGACAGGATTATTTGTTTTGGAAAGAACCTGAGAGATTTATAACTAGAAGAAAATGCAAAAGGCTGCCAAGGCCTCCGAGGGTCATCACTAATCCGCTTTAAATTTTACAGAATGTTTATATTATTTATCCGAAACTTTTTTTTTCTTCTCATAAAAATCATAACATTTTTAGGACTTTTTGACAGGTGCCAGGTTTTAATTTATTGGTTTCCACTGAATTTTATAATAATATGCTAATATTCTTCTAATTAATTTATAGTGATTTGAATTTGAAATAGTTATTCTTTTTGAATTCGAGGGAATTCTTGATTGATTTTAATGGTTTGAAGGAAGTTTCAAAGCTTTTTTTCCTCTTATAAAAATCATGGCATTTTTAGGACTTTT
>JAABKJ010013472.1:0-10302 GCA_011634705.1 Andricus grossulariae
AGTGAGATGCATAGAGAGATTGATGCCCCTTTGGAAAACTAGATTTACTATCTCATCTGGAAATTATCGTGTGACAAGGAACAACGTCATCTTCCAGAGGTGCGTCTTTCAGGGCATTACCATGAGCCCTTTGCTATTTTGCAACACACTTCTGCCTCTATCTCTGGCACTACGAAATTCTTCTGGATACCCCTGTGACGACCCTTACCGTCGCTAGCATAAAGTCACTAATTTATTTTATATGGATGACCTGGTCTCTGGTAAAAGCAAACTTCGAACTGCTGTAAATATCGTCAAGGAGAACACAGAAGAGATCGGGACGGACTTTAGATTGGATAAATGTACCAAAATTCATCTGAAGGGAGGAAAGATTGTCGGCATTCCCAAGGACCCTGAGCTTGTGGATATAAGTGATATTGGACATCTTAACACTGAAGAGAATTTTACACACCTGGGTGTGCCTCAAAGCTGTATTCAGGATGTAACATCAGTCGAAGAGTCTCTCCAAAGCAGACACAAGCATCTTTTTCGGCAGATTTGGACTTCAAATATGTCGGCGTTGAACAAGGTATCTGCGACTAACATGCTTGCCGTTCCGGTTCTACTCTACTCGTTTGGGGTAGTTCACTGGACGAAGAAGGAGCTTGCGGTCCTTGATATTACCACAATGAAGATCATGCATATGCATAAAAGCTTGCATATCAGTTCGTTTGTTTCGCGATTATACGTCTCACGCCGTCAAGGCGGACGCAGACTTCTGAATCTCCAATGTCTTCATAACCGAATTGATCTAAGTACAGCTTAAATTGCTGCAAATGGAAAAGATTTTCTCTTAAAAATAGTCAGAAATCACGAAATTATTGGCAATGGAGCACTCCTTTCTGAAAGCCGAAGTGAAGAAAGCAGAAGTTGAAAAATTCCACCAATAGCTACTCGACAAGAAAATGCACGGAAATTTTCACAGGAATCTAGAAAAAGGATCCTAGTCGAAGGAGCAAACTTATGCTTTTCTCAGTTCTTTATTACCATCTTTGTCGCTCTTACGGTGTTGGCTGCGACCCTGCCCTGCCGAACGCTGCAAAGGAGATAATGTCAATTGTCCAAAACGAGAAGTGCCAAATTTTTCTAAAAGACTTTGAGGAACTAACCATATTCGTGATCGAATTCTCGGCTCTGGCGGACTACAACATCACCGCCAAGGAGAAGGAGAAAAAGGAGGGCTATCAAGACCTTAAAAAGGAGTTGCAACGACTAAACCCAAAATATTCGGTTGAAGTAATTGTCCTTGTGATCGGTGCGCTCGTAGGTGCGAAACTATCACTGGTTGTAATCTTAAAGCCAGAGTATATTCTAATGTGCAGTTCTAGACAACAACTTAATTTATGTTCAATCACAAAGGGTAGTGTGGTAAAAAAAAACGGAAAGTTGGTTTAAAATTTCCTTTTTTTTTTTAGCTTTCGAGTTAGGCTGGATCCGTGTAGTTCTAAAATTTTCTTAGAATATACTCTGCTTTCTAACATTAAAAATATAAACAACTTTAAATCCATTCTTAATCAAATTTTTAAATATTAAGTTTAAGAAAATTTTGAAACAATAATTTCGAGTTGAAAGCGTTTAAAATGTTAACAAATTATATTAAACGATTTTGAATTGATATTGCTCTGATTAAAAAAATCTAGATCAGGTGAAACTGAAAAAAGACAATATTTGGAATGGTAGGAAAAGGAATCTAAGTTGTATCCCCTCTAAATAAAAACGTTTAAAATTAAATAATTTGACATGGAAAAATTTTAAATCAGAGGCTCTCAAAATTGAAACATTTTAGACTAAAATTTAGAAACAATTATTAAATAATTTCGAGTTGAATGCGTTTGAAAGGTTAAACACATATATTGAACGACTGAAAATGTAAAAAAAAATATATAGCACGATTTTGAATTGAAAACGTTCCAAATCAAACAATTTTAGATTAGGTGAAATTTTGAAAAAAATGACAATATTTCGAATGGTATGAAATGGAATCTAAGTTAGATCATTTCAAAATAAAATTTTTTAAAATTTAATAATTTAAAATTGAAAGTGTTTGAAATTTAAAAATGTTATTTCCGAATGCACGTTCACGTCCCTGGATTTATATTTTCAAACAGTAAAAATATAAACAATTTAAAAATCCATTATTAAGCCTTTTTTGAAACAATAATTAATAATTTCTAGTTAAAAGCATTTGAAATGTTACAAAATATATTGGACGATTTTGAATTGGAAATGTTTCAAATCAAACAATTTTAGATTTGGTGTAATTTTGAAAAAAAGGACAATATTTCGAATGGTATGAAAAGAAATCTAAGTTGTATCATTTCTATGTGAAAGCGTTTAAAATTGAAAAATTTGTGATAAGAAGCTTTTAAAATTGAAAAATTTTAGTCTGTAATTTGTAAAATTGGACAGTTTCATTAGAGAGCAGTTGTAATTGTATCATTTATAAACGTTAAAAATTGAACAATTTTTGTTTGACTGAATAATCTCGAAATTGAATGATTTCAGATTCAAATTCCGAAAATAGGACAATTTCAAAACGTTGAAAATTGGTTACATATTTTTTTATTGTGTTTTATTCTAAAGCGTTAACAATTGAACAATCTTTGTTTGATTGAAGAATGTCGAATTTAAATTGTCTCAGATTATAATTTCGAAAATAGGACATTTTCAAAACGTTAAAAATTGATTATTTTTAGATTAGAATTTTGAAAATTGGATCATTTACAATTCAAAGGCATTGAAATTGTATTATTTCTAATTGAAAGCGTTCCAAATTGAATAATTAAAAATTAAAATTTTTTAAATGTTCGATTCGAAGCGATTAAAAGACTATTCGAAATTGAATATTTCGAAGTCCAACCTTATGAATTTCTAGAATTTAACATTTTTCTAAAGATAAAAAGATGCATAATTTAACATTAAAAATGACAACAAATTTCTACTACGGAACGTTAAAAATGAAACGAATCCGAACTTTATTTGAAACTAAAAAAATTTGTAGTCACCAATAATTGTGATATTAAAACTTTTTTATAATAAATTCCTTTAAAATATCAAATATTTTAAGTCAATTTAATTCGTTTAAAAAATACTGACTTTCGAATTGTTAATTAAAATTTTCAAAATTCAACCATTTCTATTTCAATTGCAAAATTCAAACTTATAAAAAGGGAAAAATGGAAAATTTAACGTTCAACATGAAAATTCAGAACTCTAAAGTTGTAACCATTCAAAATTAAAGAAATTATTTAATTATTGAAGTATCAATTGCAGATGCATAGTTTAATTTTTAGGTATTTTTATTTTGAACAACACAAGTTTTAACTTTCTATTTTTTAAGACTTCATTTAGAATATTTATTCATTCGTGAAATTTTCTAATCAAATATTTTTCAATTTTAAATAGTCCATTTTTTAAAATCTTGAAATAAAAATCGGAAAATTCCAAGATATTATATAGAAAATTAAAAATTAAAGAAAATAATAAAAAAAAAAGATTTCTATATGATTCCAATATTTGAAATTTCACAATTGTAGGCCTTTCAATTTCGAAAATTTGTTAAAAATTTTTTTTTTAGAAATGTTCATCATTTTTGAACATTTTGAAATAAAAAATAATTTAATTTCCAATGCCCCATTCTAAATTTTTCTAAATTTATAGGCTTGAATTTGAGAAATTATTGTCTTAATTGTGCATTGCTTTAAATTTATTCCGGATGCATTTAATTCAATATTTTTAAATTACAAATCCCTCAAACTGAATATTCTTCGAATTCTTCTTATCAAGTTTTTCAATTTGATATTCTACGATTTTGAAGAATTTAAAAAACCAGGCAATTTCGCACCTTTGAAATTGAAACCAAATAATTTAGAATATTTAAATAAAAAATTATTAAATTTAAAACTGATTTTAAAGGCCCTCAATTTAAAATTTTGAAATTTAAAAAGATTTATTAGTAAAATTGCCCTGACATTCTTAATATTTGAATTTGAAATTACGTAAAAAATTGTCAAATTTCGTTCGATTTTTTAAAGACAATTTTGGAACAAAATCCACGTCAATCAATAAGAGATATTGCAATCAACTGTTTGCCGCCACCTGGAGAAATTAGGGAAAGTTAGCAAGTTAGGTCATTTTCACCGTTGAAAATTGAAGATCTTTAAATATTGTGAACCTTCTAATCTGAATTATTCTAAAAACTTGAAAAACTATATGCTTTTTAATTGGAAACTTTCAAAATTAATGAATTCAACCAGGTAGCGTTAAAAATTGAACCATTCCAAACATCATTTAAAAATTGAAGCATTTTCAAATTAGGATCTTGAAACTAATTCGTTAAAAGTAGTTAATGAATAATAATAATAAAATAATAAAAGTAAAAAATAGACGTAGAAAATTAATAAACTTGAAAGTTAATGATAAAGCATTTCCACGCAAGGGGAACAACTTCATGGTGAAGACAATTTTATAAGGATGTCAAACTGACTTCGAAGATTATTATTAATTGAAATAATCCACATTTTCAAACCATTTGTTCATTTTTAAACTACTTTTCTCACTTTTACTTATTTAACCTAAAATTTTTAACTTTTTGGCAATGATTATAAAGAAAATGTTGAGAGAAAATGTAATGAAACTTTTTTGTCTGTTTTTAGGAAGTAGAACCAATGTATAAAGAATCGGATCATATTCATATAATCGCTATGAGCACAGCACTTGGTACTGGAGTGCGGGTAAGATACATGGATCGAGGTGCGGGAACGGAGGTCGTAGCCCATGATTTTCCAGAAAATGCTACACCATCAGTTCATTTACTCTATCGGCCAGGCCACTACGATATCCTCTACCCCTGATGAATCTTGGTTCGCTTATTATTCTTTATCAATTGTATCTTTTTTTTAATTATATGGAAATACCTCAACCGTGTTTCAACTTCTTATACGTAAATGAATTTCACCGAATAGAAAATTTGGATTTTCAAAGAAAGATGTAGGGATCCCATAGTGTTGCATTTCTAGCATCACTTTTCTGCTCGAAATCCTCGTCTTCTTTTAAAATCGAATTTTTCTCCTGCTCTCTTCTATTTTTCTCATTTCTTCATGCAATATTCTTTTACGAAAACTTGGATATTTTTGCGATGTGCTATCATAAAAAAGTGGTACCAAATATAATTCCCTGCTGTACGTGCGTAACCAGATCATATTGAATGAGAAATTTTGTCTTTCTTCGATTTAGCGAACGTATTTTATTAATTTTATAATAAGAAACAATAAGATCGATTTTAACAAATTGTGTACAATGGAATATAAGGATTGCGTAAACTAACGTCAATAAATAGCAAATTATGTAATTTGCAAGATATTAGATTCTGGTCTATTTCTTTACGGAGAGTAATGCTTAATTACCGATTAATGTGGAGTTACAAATAAATTACACAGATTGTTGTGGCTAATGAAAGTTAATGATATAAGAATGGATTTAATTAAGTAATATCAGGGTTGCTACAGGTAAGTGAAATTTGGAAAGTCAGGAAATTCAAAACCAGTCAGGGAAAGTCAGGCAATTTCAGGAAAAACCTGAGAGTCCGGGAATTAAAAAAAAATTAAGTTGAAGTTGAGTGTTAATCCACAAATTACGTGAGGTGTCTTTCTGATATTGCCCCCCCCTCTTTTAGATACCATAATATTTTTTCTAAGACCCCCCCCCCCTAAAAAATTACTAAGATTTTATAAACTGAGAGAATTAACATAAAATTGCATTATTTTGTTGAAAATTCAACAATATTGTTAAACACAAACAAGTCATTCTTTTGGATTGAAAATTCAACAGTTTTGTTTAAAATTCGTCTTCTTGTGAAGGATATTTAACTGTTTGGTTGGAAACTAACTTTTTTGATGAACATTCAACTGTTTTGTAGAAAATTCGTCTTTTTGGTAGAATATTAATCTTCTTGGTGAATAATTGGCCTTTTTTGTAGAAAATTAATATTTGAAGGGTCAAAAATCAAAAGAGCACATCCCTCAATTTTTTCGAAATGCGTTTTTTTTGTATATATAACACATTTTTAGTTGCATGCGAAATATTGTTTTATAAATTTTTAAAAAACAAAATTTCCATTGTTCCCATTGAAAAAATGGGAACGTTTTTTTGACGCCGTGTAAAATTTCAGAAATGTGGGTTACGCCCTTTTGATATTTGACCATTTATGGTTGAAAATTAATCTTTTTGGCCGAAAATGCAACTATTTGTTCAACAATTAATTTTTGTTGTTAAAGATACATCATTTTGATTAAAAATTCATTTCTTTGCTTAAAAACTTAACTATTTTGTTGAAAATTCATCTGTTATGATTGAGGATTTAACTATTTTGTTAAATGTTCTTATTTTTTGGTTGAATTCAACGGTTTTTAATTTGTAATACAAATATTTTTGGTTGAAATACCAACTATTACGTTTTTCTTTTAGAATTCATCTTTCTTGGTTGAAAATTCAACTATCTAGTTGAAACTGTAACTACCTTGTTAAAAATTTATTTATTTGGATGATGATTCACTATTTTAATACAGAAACCTTTTGTTTTGGTTGAAAATTTAACTATTTTGTTGAAAATTCATCTTTCGTGGTAGGATATTAATCTTCTTGATGAAAAATGCATCTTTTTGGTTGAAAATTTATTTTCTTCTTTCAAACTTTAACTACTTCGTTAAAAATGCGTTTTTTATGGTTGAAACTTATTTTTTTTGTTTAACTCAAAATATCACTTCTTTTTTTGCTTGAAAATTGAACTTTTTTCCTGGAAAAGTCATGTATTTTGTTGGAAATTCGTCTTTTCTTATATAAAATTAATTTCCTTGCTTGAAAGTTCATTTCTTTGGTTGCAAATTTAACTATTTTATTTCAAATTCGTTTTTTTTTTATATTAGGAATTAAGTTTTTTAACTGAAAAAGTTAACTACTCAATTCTTTGTTGCAGATCCATCTTTTTTTGTTGAAACTGCAACTGCTTGAATATAAATTCATGTATTTTGTTAAAAACGTATCTTTTTTGGTAGAAATTTCATCTTCTTGGTCGAAAAAACATCTTTTGGTTGATTATTCAACTATCTGGTTTTAAATTATTTTTTTCCTGTTGTTGAAGATCTATCATATTTGTTGAAAATGAGTCTATGGTTAAACATTCTTTTACCTTTGGTTAAAATTTTTTTTTCACTGAAAAATTAACTAGTCCGTGTTTGGTTGAAAATTTATCTTTTTTATTTTAAAATTCATGTATTTTGTTGAAAATTCTTCTTTTTTGGTTGAAGATTCAACTATTTTGTTAAAAATTCTTGTTCTTTAGTTGAATTGAATTGTTTTTGGGTTAAAATTAAAATACTTTTTCGTTGAAATGTCAACTATTACGTTTTTATTTTAGAATGGATCTTGTTTTGTTGAAAATGCAACTACTTAGTTCAAACTGGAACTAATTTGTTAAAAATTTCATTCCAAACCCTTTTGTTTTGATTGAAAGTTTAACTTTTTAAAATTCATTTTAGATTGAAAACTCATTTTGTAATTAAAAATTTAACTATTCCTTGTTTTCTTGCAAATTTGTCATCTTTATTTGGTGAAAAATTCATCTTTTGTGGTAGAATATTAATTTTCTTGGTGAAAAATTAATCTTTTTGGTTGAAAATTGATCTCTCTGGTTGAAAATGTGACTATTTTGTTAAAAATTCATTTTTATGGATACAAAATTATTTTTTTGAACTGAAAATATCAGTATTTTATTTTTGGTTGGAAACTGATTTTTTTAAATTGAAAAGTCATGTATTTTTTTTTAATTTGTCTTTTTAGTTGAAAATTTATTTCTTCGGTTGAAAATTCAACTATTTTATTAAAAACTTATTTTTATGGTTAGAAATTAATTTGTTTAACTGAAAATATGACTATTGAAATTTTTGGTTAAAATTTTTTTTTTTTTTTCAGTTGAAAAATTATGTATTTTGTTGAAAATTCGTCTTTTTGGTAGAAAATTAACCTTCTTGATTGAAAAGTCATTTATTTGGTAAAAATTTAACTATGTTGATAATTAGTTTTTTTTTTATATCAGGGCTCGGAACGGGTTACTTTTTAGTAACTTAGTTACTTTTTTAAAACGTGGTTACTAAAAAGTTACTTATTTCATGAAAAGGTTACTTTTGGTTACATTTCTAGCCCGAAATAACGAAATTAATTAATTAATTAATCGTATTATTCAAAAACTTGTAAAAAATGTAAAAATTCAATTTTCTCCGGTAGATTTGGCGCTTTAGAGCCGGGAAAATTATAGAATAACAATAAAATAATAATTAGTTTGTATGTAAAATGTATAAAAAGGGCTTTCAATTGAATTATTGTGAATCCTGATAAAAATTACAATTCAGCTAAAATTGCTAGTTTTTAATTTAAAATTACAATTTTTTTGTTGAAATATCGAACTATGTATTATTATATTTTCAGATGAGAATGTATCTTCTTTCATTGAAATGCGGTTAAAAGTTGAACAATTTTTGTTAAAAATATATTTTTTGTTGAAGATTCATCATTTCAGTTGAAAATTCGTCTTTTTGGTAGAAAATTAATCTTCTTGATTGAAAATCACCCTTTTATTTAACCCTTCTTTGACACACTGGGGTGTAAACACTCCACGACTATTTTTTCTTACTTTTATAATTATTTAATTCATACACCATTTTAATGTTTGGCTATATAACCTACATAATCCTTTAAAGTAAGTTCTTAAGATGATCTGATAAAATTTTCATGTAAAAACATTCAATGGATTATTTTTGTAAACAATTTTTTGTCGCTATGGTGTAGATCACCCCAGAAGTGTGTCAAACAAGGATTAAAAATACATAATTTTATTTGAAGATTCCCCCGTTTTCGTAGAAAATTAAACTATTTGGTTGAAAGATAACTTTTTGGTTAAAAATCCATATTTACTGGTTGAAAATTCAACTGTTTTGTAGAAATTGGTCTTTTTGGCTCAAAAACTCCACAATTTTGTTGAAAAATAACCTATTTTGTTTAAAAAATCGTCTTTTTGGAATGAATTCTACTGGTTTTTATATTAAATTAAAATCTTTTTTGGTTATTATATCAACTATTACATTTTTCGTTAACAATATTCATATTTTTCAGTCAGAAAAATTCAACCCTTTTGTGAAAAGTTAAACTACTTTCATGAACACACATTTTTTGCAGAAGATTCATAATTTTAGTGGAAAGTTCGTCTTTTTTTGGTAAAAAATCTTTCTTTTTGGTTATTTTGTTGCCACATTATTTTTACTTTTCGGTTACGTTTTTGAGGGAAGTATGGTTACTATTTTACTATTTTTTGAAGCTTGAGCAGTTCCGAGTGTTAGATTGAAAATTATTTTCTTTCTGAAAATTTAACTATACCATTTTTTTCTTACAAATGAAAAATGAAAAATTGTCCAGGGAAAAGTCAGAGTATTTCGAAATTGGGGATTTGTAGCAACCCGAAATATGAGTAACTAAAACTTAAGTTATTCAAGTTTGCCCCTGGAATCGATTTTTCCCGTGACTTGAGAAACGTATCATCCAATGAAATGTAGTATTTATGGACAAGTTTGGAAAGAGCCCTTTAGAAAGTGGGGCGCATGCTTAGGGTCAGTTCACGTGTATCGAGCTGTCACTTTATGAATGACAATATTTACTTTATTGTCAGTGTATAAAATATGTTTTATTTATATATTTGAGCCTAAGTGAGAAATTAACGTAAAAAGAAAATTCTATGATTATTACTGTAAGTAGAAATCTTGAATATGTTTAACTGGATAATAATATTTCATGTTATATTTGCTATTTTCTTTTTCTTGCTAGTAGTTTTCATTGTATGAATATTTGAACTATTATTAATTATTATTGATATTTACAGAATATTCATACGGTATGGCTTCTGCTTCAAGTACGAGTGCCCGTAGTTTATTTGTAGAATCAAAGATGAGATTAGCGGATCGAGTGCAGGTCAATGTGAATAACATTGCATCGTTAGCAAGGCAAATACAAAGAGGCTCCAGAAGCAGTGAAGTGAGTAAAGATTTACAGGGTGCATTTCAAAATATCGAAAAAAATCGACTTTTTCTCTATTTTCTTAGAGTTACGGCAATTTTTTCGGCTATTTGACCATAAAATGTTCGATATACGTTAAGATAAATGTATTTTCAATATGTTACATCAATAATATATGCAGAATGTCGATATTAAAATCATTTT
>JAABKJ010013473.1:0-10301 GCA_011634705.1 Andricus grossulariae
CGAATATTTTTATATTAGTAGTACAAAATAAAAACACAAACGAACATAACCTACGTATGCATCGAGATGTCAAAATAAAACATAGGGGAGTGGGAATAACACGTGAATGCGAAAACAGCTCTGCGCATGTGCACGATACTGAGACCAAGTTTTCATTCGTGGCAAACATTAACGAATTCATGGACGTCGCTCGTCCCACGTCTGCTCACCAAACATATAGGGTGATACCACTCCTTACTATTCCTTCATGGTGCTGACCCAAGTCAGCCCCACCCCCGGACCATCGACTAGTGGCAGGCGACGAAGGCTTGCTGAAAGCTAGCGTATGATGACTGTGCGCCACCACGCTGCGGAAAACCGAACTTGGCAGTTGTCCTTCTCGTTCGACCGTCCTCTCACTCAGCCGTTCTACGCTATAGAAACAAGTGGCGCTCCGACTCTTATGAGAGAAAGAACGGAGAAACCACTCTACGAAATGTCATTCGTGATTCTAAGCTCCAAGCGAAGACATCGTGGTGACCTAGAACCAAATATTAAAAAGAAAGGATTTTTAAGATGAACCATAGAAGCGGAAGGAAGCAGGATTCTGCCAGGTGGGTTCCCATAATCATCTCTTTCGTTACTCATTAACTTCTTTAGTTTGAACGTTGTGTGCCGAACTGGTAGGCACACGTCGTTGAAATTGCTTAATTGCTGACCTGGGACAAGGTCATTATTGTTGACTCGCCTTCGGGATTGTGAGTAGAATTTATAATAATGTATTTTTGTGGGTCATAATGGACCCCCGCTGGAGCGGTATAAGTCCATGCTTTAACTCTTAAATTACTAAAGTGATAAGTGGTCACTCGGATCACTCCATATAACGAAAGTTTTGTCGCGGTTAAAATGGCGTTACTTGTCACGCGATATAAATTGTCAGTGTTTCTAGAAAATTACTCTTGTTGAGTGGGGTAAAGGCCCACTCATTGTAATCATTTAATGTTTAATTATATTTAATCGAATTCTAACGTGATCTAATTATACTTGAAGTGAATATAGCATTGTGTGGACTAACTTTATTCTAACCCTCTGCGTTATTCCTTACCAGCCCACTCTGCCCAAGTTATCGGGCAAACTATTAATAAAATGAAATAAATTGAAACCTAAAGTTCAGGACAAATTAAGTATCCTTTTGCAATTTGATAGTTTTAATGTGGGGAAACTATCTGGCGCTATTCAGGCGATTCTCGGACTCATTCAAAGTCCATAGTAAATTAAAAATAATAGTCAAACTAATAAAATAAAAATGATTGGCGAAATGTAGGTTATGGTATGTATGTATGTATGTATGTATGTATGGATGTGTGTCTGCGGATTGTTAGTCTCTTAGCACGATAACTTTGGCAAGAATTGATAGACCACTTTTTTCCAAGATTTAAACATTCTCTGTAAGGCTATTTTCAGTACTTAAAAAGATGAACAATATCTCCTAATGACTTTCTTTCACACAAAAAAATTAACAGAGTTGAAGCACTTACAAGATTTGAAAAAACAGACCGAAATAAAAAATTTTAGGCCAAATAACGCACAATATGAAACAAGTGAAGATGAGAAAAATGTTGAATTTTGAAAGCGCTATAAGATTATTACAACAAACTTTGAATTTGCTTGAATAATCGAAATTTCGACCTTTGAGCGCACAGAAAATAAAGAAAAAGCCACGAATTCCATTTTGCGGTCAAACTATGCAAGATACGACAAAAGAAGAATTGACAAAAATTATAATTTTTGTTATAACATCACTCAAAAAATATCTACAAATTTGTTATTGTTCATTTTTGGACAGGACGCGTACTTTTTATTTTATTTGTAAAAAACAACATTAAAAAGAAAAATTTCTGGACATACGACACAAGCCACATTAAACAGAAAAAATTAAATTTTTAGATAAGCGACGCAAGGTACGAAGAAAAATTACGAACAAAAGTTGTACACCCAAAAATGATCTATAAATTTGTCATTATTCATTTTTTGACGGAACGCGCAGTTTTGTTTTATTCGTAGAAAATAACATTGAAAATAAAAAGTATTTTTTTTTTAATGACACAACGTAAAATGAAAGTGAATGGACCGAAATTGTTCACCCAAAAAAGATCTACAAATTGTTATACGCATGCATGAAAATGATATCCATTTCCAGGGAAGCTGACAACAAAATTTTATGCAAAATAAGAAACAAATATTAAAGTAATCATGACAAATAAAATTTGTACTTTATTTTGCAATATCTGAATAAGCAATCCCAGGCCGAGATATAGAAATAAATGTAATATACATTTGATATGATAGTGTTGAAAATAATATTGAAAAGTTAGCATTTTGGACCGAGCGCGTGGCCTGCGGTAAATACAGTATCGAGCGCGAAGCTTGATTAAAAATTAACAAATGAAATTTCGGAAAATAAATCTTTTTCTCAGGATATCTCCTAAGCAAAACAATATAGAGTAATTTCTGAACGAGCGTTGGATATTTAAATAAATTCCGCTTCAATTCAGCTCTGCTTGAAGTATTTTCAATGAATAGAGAATTATTTAGAGAGCGAGATATAGCGGTCTGATGTTTATTTTTGCCAAGTTTGATACTTCAATTCCAAATCCTGCCAAAATCTAAATCTAGGAATTAATGGTAAGAATTCAAAGTCGCGGGGTATTAGGGTAGGGCTTGGAGGGGAATGAAGATAGTAGGGACAGTGCGGAATAGCAGAGATGGGAGAAGTGGAGGAAGGGTTAAGTGAGAGGAGGAAATAAAAGAAACTGTTTTCCATCTGTTTCCGAAAAAGAGAGATTGGAGCATTGACGAAAGATGTAAGGATTGAGAACAATATCTTATATTTAACTTTTATACTTTCTTAAATTGAATTATGATGTAGAGGATTTTAATTTACATCTTGTTTATATGTCGTACTCTAAAATTCTTTGAGATTGGGCTCCTTCTGCCTAAGGGAGTATTCTTGATTTCATCTTGGGTCAATTTCATAATCGCGCCACTGTTCATGTTTATTTTGACCCGTAATGGAGAGAAAATTCTGCTAAATATTCCACAAAGAATTGTATTATTACGTTCCAATATTACCAGGATGTCACCACTGGATGTTGTTAAAACGAGCGGCGAATTTCGAACACCCGGTTCGGATTCGAGTTGGGAATAAGCCGAATAAATGTAAGATCTCCAGGAAAAAAATACAAGTATAAGAAAAAAACGATGTCTGGCAGAAGAAGAGACCTGGACCTCTCACGAAGAGGTGGAGACCTATCAGGAGATTGATGTATGACAGGAGGAAGAGATCTGACAGAAGGAAGAGATCTGCCAGGAGGAAGAGACCTGACAGGAGAAGAAGTGCCGGAACCAGGAACAACAGAAAGAGGCTCGCCATTAGGTAAGCACTCAAACTGTAAAGTAGATGTTGCTAAAACCAGTTGCTTTTCTGTAGGCATAGGAGCATAAGAGAACAAAGTGCTGCTCTCAACTGAATTGCTATGTTGGAAAGAAAAGTAATAAGAGAAGTTGAATGTTTGAAACATAAAGACAAACATTACAGAAATAATTTAAATTTTCAACTCCAAAAGTTGAATTTTCAACAAAAACTTTATTGTCAACTAAGGAAGATGATGATGTATATCAGAAATGATGAATTTTCTACCAAAATACGAATTTTGAATTAGTTGAATTAAATGAAAATAAACGAATTTATACACAAACTAGTTAAATCCTCAACCAAATACTTTAATTTTCTTCTATAAAATATATCTTTTCAACCAAAAATAGAATAGATGAAATTTCAGTTTGAAATTATTGTTGAAAACAAAATTAATTTTGAACCAGTTGAGTTCAACCAGAAAAGACCAATTTTCAACCCAATAGTTGAATCTTCTACCAAAAGGACAAATTTTCAACAAAATACATGAATTTTCTACTAAATAGTTGAAATATCAACTTATAACCCAAATATTTGATTTCCTAATTATTTTTTCAAACAATTATTTTTCATTCTCCATCTTTCCCATGAAAAGGAGCAAGTGATATTAGTTGTTTAAACAATTGCAAACCGAGTTTTTGATAAAATTATTATTCATTATATTCACTACCTGCGATATGAGTTTAATAGATCTAATTAATTAATTGCGTGATATTTTCTTTTAGCAGCAATAGCTTACAATAAATTTTCCTCCTAGAGAATTTTCATATGAGAATTACCATCTTTTGTATGAGTTTGAGCCCACTTCAGATCAAAAACAATCTTCCTTATATTTAACTTTTCATTTTCTTTAATTGAATTATGGAGTAGGGGGTTTTAATTTACATCTTGTTTACATGTAGTACTCTAAAATTCTTTGAGATTGGGCTCCTTCTGCCTAAGGGAGTATCCTTGATTTCATCTTGGGGTCAATTTCATAATCGCGCTGCTGTTCATGTTTACTTTGACCCGTGATAGAGAGAAAATGTTGTTAAATATTCCACGAAGAATTGTACTATTACGTTCCAATATTGCCATGATGTCACCAGTGGATGTTGTTAAAACCAGACGCTCTTCGGTTGGAATGGGCGCAGGTTTATTACGTGCACCTCTCAACTTAATTGGTATATCGGCATGAAAAGTGTATATGCGAATTTTGAATACCCGGTTCGGATTCGAGTTGGGAATGAGCCGAATAAATCTAAGGTCTTCAGGATGAAATCCAAGTGTAAGAAAAATATGTCGTCTGGCAGGAGGAGGAGACCTGGACCTCTCACGAAGAGCCGGATCAGAAAGAGCAGGAGATTTATCAGAAAAATGATTTATGACAGGAGGAAGAGATCTGCCACGAGAAAAAGTGCCGGAACGAGGAACACCAAGAAGAGGCTTGCCATTAGGTAAGCACTCAAACTGTAGACTCAACTCTGTAACAAGAAACATCGTACTAATTATTTCCTAAAGCACACCATCGCATCATGGTAGTAGTGACTGCATCCAATTCGAAAATGGAAATTCAGACTGACAGCGCGCATGGCGGCTAGTGCAGAACTAGCGGTTTTGTTTTTTGTATCGAAGAAGGTAGGCTACGCGTAAAAATTGGATCTATTTAGATTCTTTTAAAAACTGGACGAAAAAATTGATTGTGGATAAGTACTTGTTGACTCGTAAACTTTGGAGCAGATTAAGTAATTAAAAACTAGGCATTGAAAGCAATACCTCCATTCGTGAGTACAGTGTAGGGCTTATTGTTATAGGCACGCATAAACTTATCGGTCAAATTGATTGTTTTCAGCTGAGAATTATTTCCAGGATTCCAAAACTTTTTACAACTGTCAAAATTCATTAACTCATACGCCCCTCCGAAAACCCGCTACCCTTAACTCCTTGAGCGGCATGCTGTCTTCAAGGAAATGAGCCTAAGGAGGCAAGATAAAAATGAAGTTTGATTTTCGTCAATCCTGGTGTCCTAAGGTTTTTTAAGTCGTAGAATAAGAATATGTAATCAAAATTTGGAAATCCAAAATGACTGGTCCAATATAGCGCCTTAAAATTGAAACACCATAAACTCGATCAATTTTTGTGAAACTTTGTATCTGGGGGGTTTTTAGGCTAAGGAATACGACTCCATGTTCAAAATATAAAAATTCAAAATTGCTGATTCAGTATGGAGACTCAAAATTGAAAAAATCAAAAACTCGATAGATTTTTACGGAAATTCGTATCTCGGGTATCTGAATTTTTCGACCACGGATTCGTATTCTACGAGCCCAAAAACCCCTGGGCACAAAGTTTTGTGAAAATTGAATCAACGACCCGAAAGATACCTGCGTTTGACGCCACATGGCGTCAATGCCGCTTAAGGGATCAATTACCAAATTATTATCTTGAATACAATTAGATAGGAAGAGATTGAATAAATGTTATTTTAAATGATTTTTTATGCTATACAAATCGAGCCTTACGCATTTTTTACCTATCTCTTCACCGGAAGCATCAATTTAAGCAACCCAAACATTGTGCGCAAAAAAAAAATGTTGCATATATATTGTTCCAACACATTCGACTAAAATATTAGTCGTGTTCACAACCGTTTCTATACCTGGCTCATGTGATGGAAAAATTTACAATTGGAAATTTTTTCTCAGCACAAGTACAAATATTCTATTATACTTTGAGAATCATTATAATTAGTCCAACAACTGATCTCGTCAGAGATTATTTCTTAATTTATTTTTTATTTTTGGGTACTATTTTGTACGAGAAAACTGAAGGAACCAAACAATCATACACAAAATTTTGAATTTTAAAAAAGCGCTAGGTCGGACCTATTGTTTAGAAACATCGTGAACTCTAAAAAATATGCTAAATTCACTCAGAAATATAAAAGAAGTTTACGTTTCCAAAAGTGGTGGGATGTGCGAAGATAGCCTTCGATTTTCATTGATTCCCCGGAATTAATTCAGAATCAATTCGTACTTATTTTTGAAAAACTCAAATATAGTTTGATAGGAAATAGCAATTCTATAGAATAGGAATTAAATCGCGCAATTTCTGATTTAAGTAGAGCTGGATGAAATGTATTTCAAATTATAAATATATTATATGATTTTATTTACCAATAGAATTGAGGATAGCTGCCAGGGATATGACGAGAGTATGAAAAATTCTCATCTTCTTTAATAAGATGTAAAAGTCAATTATGTATTGTTGAAGAATTTAATTGATGCTGTATCTGAAGAATAGCATAGTGCTTCGTTAGATTATATAATAAATTCTTTAGTCGTTATCTCATAGATTATCAGCGTCAAAGTTGTCCTTTTGAGATATTTACATTTTATCAGAATCAGTTTCGTAGAAGAAAATTTAATAATTAATCTTTGAAAGATGTTATCAGCGTTTAAACACTTCGGTTATTTTTTCTTTAATTCCTGAACAAGTATAAGTAGGAAAAAGATTATTGTTTACAATAATTTCTTGCTAAAATGAAAAAATAAAAATATTCCGACAAATACTTTTTCTTAAAGAAGCACTATCCCTTAGCAGATTCACGGAAAGATAAATCACTAAAAGTGTTCCATTTAAAAATATTATTGCATTCAAAAAAATCTGCTCACCCTCCCCCATAACCCCTGCCAATTTTTAATTTTGAATAAGAAGCAAAATCCTTTCATACTTAGCAGAGCTTTCATTTCATAGATCTATACATATGCATGGGTACGTGTAAAAAATGTGAGTCATTGTCAGTTAATTTCTAATAAAAAGAGTGGCTCTACTTTAATTTGCTCGGCCGTTTCTGTACGTCAATTTTACATTTATCTAGACTTTTTAGGTAAGAAAAATTTGCCGGTATCTTGGAGTTTCAGTACCTTGACTTGTTTCATCTGATTTTACTGGATTTCACCAGAAATTTTACTAGATTTCAAGGATTTCAGAAGATTTCAAAAGGATTTTAAAGATTTTAAGCGATTTCAAAGAAATTCCGTAAATTTAAAGACATTTTAATAGATTTAATTATCCTTAAGAGAATTTCACAGAATAATAATGACTTCTCTGTTATTCATGGGATTTCAATGTAATTATCAGAGTTATCATTATCTAAAAGGCACTTCTTTTTTTTAAGTAAGTATGAGATAGGTTTGCGATGAACGTGTTAATGTTGCCAAGGCAGATTTCTATACTGTACAGGAGATAAGCTTACAAAATTTGTGTACCTATACAATAAAGCTGTGCTGACGTCAGAATTTATCAAATTTTTTTCCGAAATCTATTTAGTCACAAAATGATCTAATTTTTTAACGGTAATATAAAATTGATAATACACATATTACCAGTAGTAAAAAGTGTTAATTTAAAAAAATAGAAAAGTTTCATAATGATATATTAATTAAAATCTAGAATTCTGGGAGTTTATTCTGTATTGTTTCTTTCGTCTTTTTTTTATTTTTTTTCTGTTTATTCTTTATTTATACTTTATAAAAAAATGCTGTCCTTTGTATAAATATTTATGGAGGGAAGCAGGTGAAAATTTTGAGATTTAGTTTCTTTTTGTTATTGAAAATTGGTTTTTAACAGAAAATTTAACAATTTCATTTTTGGTTAATTTAACTATTTCATCGAATATGCAACCACGACATTTTTTGATAATATTGGTCTGTAATGTAACAACACGGATTTAAATTATATTTTTTAACTGAGAATTTTCATGTGTTGCATACCCTTTGCGACCCCCTCCTACGTAACACGTTGTGACGTTAGGGCAGACCCTCCCCACGCATCCTAATAGTGCAACCTAATATGTGTTGTAAAATACTTTACGACTTTTTGATATTTTCAAAACCACCCCACACTATTCCTTTTTTAGGACCTGTAGCTTGTTCTTACCCCCCCCCCCCTAAATAGTGAGGTAACCCAAAATTATCTCAAGAAAGGGAAATATGATGATTTCTCAGGAAAATAGGCGAACAAACTCTTTTGAATAAAATTGATGTAAATACCATATTAAATTCAGTTTGATGTGATTAAGCAAAAGAGACAAAAAGTTCATTTTTAACAAAGAAATGCAACTTCTCTACCAGAGAAGATGAATTTTGAATCCAAGAGGATATAATTTTACCAAAATAGTTGAATATTGGACCAAAAAAGATAAAAGTTGACTTTTTAACAATAAACATAAAGTTTTCACCATAGGAGATTAAATTTTTAACTAAAAGACGATTTTTCATCAAAATACATGAATTTTCAGTTCAAAAAATCAAATGTTCAACCAACAAGAAAGAAATCTTTAACGAAAGATTTTTTCCAACTTTAAACTGTAGGAAATTTTTCATCTGCGTTAACGAAATACTTCATTATTGAGAACAATAATACATTTACTTTTTATTGTAATCATCAGTTATATGTGAGATATTGAACCGACTTTGGATCACAATCAATCATTTATTTAATTTGTACATTTTCTTAGATTGAATTATGGTGTACACTATTTTAATTTACATTTCTTTTACATGTACTGCTCTAAAATTCCTTGAGATTGGGTTATTTTTCCCCAAGGGAGTTTCTTTGATTTCATCACGGGTCAATTCGAAAATCGCGCCGCTGTCCATGTTTATTTTCACCCTTTTCATAGAGGCATCTCTGTCAAATATTCCACGAAGGATTGTATTATTGCGTTCCAATATTGCCATGATGTCACCAGTGGATGTTGTTAGAACCAGTTCCTTTTTGGTTGGCATAGCAGCAGGGGTATTACGTGCTCCTTTCAACTGAATTGGCATATCGGCAGGAAAAGCATATCTTCGAATTTCGAATGCCTGGTTCGGATTCGAGTGAGGAATAAGCCGAATTAATCTAAGTTGTTCAAGTTCAAATCCAAGTAGGAGTAAAGAGCGATATCTGGCAGTAGGAGTAGACCTAGACCTATCACGAAGAGAAGGCTCAGCGTGAGAAGGATACCTGGCATGAGAAGTGGGTCTGCTAGGACGAAGAGACCTACCAGGAGAAGAAGGTCCAGAACGAGAAACACCAGGAAGAGGTTCGCCATTAGGTAAGCATTCAAACTGTGAACTCAAGTCTGTAACAAGAAACAGACAATTAATTTTTTCTACAGTCCACAATTGTACCACGGTAGTGACCATGCGCATTTCGCAAATTTAAGAGTTATACATGACTGAGATTGCGCACGGCGGCAAATGCAGATCTAAAGGTTATATGACTTGCATGGAAGGATACAGGCTACGCGTAAAAAGTGGAATTGCTTCAACTTTTTTTTTAATCCGATGTAAAAAACTGATTGTGTATAGCGTCTTGTTGAATCGTATTATTTGGAGCGCAGTAACTAATTAAAACATAGCAATTAACATAAAAAGTTGCATTCGTAGGTACAGTAGAGAGGTTGTCGCTATAGGCACACATAACGCTCTATCCTTAATTACTAAATTAATATCTTGTAAACAATTAGTTAGAAAGAGTTTGAATAGAGGTCATTTGAAAGGCTTTCTTGACCCTACAAATCAAGTCCTATGTAATTTTTACCTACCAGTTCATTGGTCAGATAAATAATATCCCTTGGGATTTACTGTGATTTCATTAGAGTATACAACTAAAAATGTCATGCCCAAATAAATTATTAGTTGTGTTCACAAGTGCTTTTATATAAAATCTAATCATCAGAGAGAATTATAGCTAATAAGAAGCAAGTTAATTTAAAACTTTTTTTATTCGCTATTATATATATATATATATATATAATTAAAAACTAAAGGTTAACAACCATCGCAGGGTCCCACTGGGAGCAACTGTCATCTAAAAA
>JAABKJ010013474.1:0-10301 GCA_011634705.1 Andricus grossulariae
CAAAACTTACAAAACGCGCGAATTATGAAATACGGGAAATCTCCCGGTGTAATATTTTTCTTCCGGCTTTATCCCGGCTTTCTTTCGGTTCTCCCGAAAATCTAATTTTTAATTTTTTAAGTCTTTAAAACTGCATTTTAAAATTCTTTAAATAAAAACTGAATGACATCGCAATTGAAAAAGATAACAATTCAACTAATTATTTAAAAAACTGTTGAAATTAAACTTAGACAGATTTTTCTTCTAAAAATTTGTGAAATTCCCGGTCAAAAAATAAATTCACTGTCATCTCCAGGTTTTTCCCGGTCTCATAAAATTCCCGGTCATTTCCTGGTTTTCCCGGTCCAACGGCCACCCTGAAAATTTGCAAAATACTTCCGGATGGAATATTTTAAGACTGAGAGTCGGAAATTCTAAGTATTTATTACGGAATGAATGAAAGTACTGTTCTGAACTAACTGAATAAATACCTTGCTGTTCATGTAACGAAGGAAGAAGTCGAGGAGGAAGCTTTTGCCTTTTCTGAAGGCTCCCGCGACTGACACGACAACGACACTTCTGTCCTTGATTTCCTCCTGGAGTAAAATACTCGCCAGGGCATCTTCGTCAAGTTCGAAGGTGTGATCCGCGTGTGCGAGAATTATTTGAATCGGTCGCCCGTGATCTGGAACTTCGTCTTTATCATTCATATGGACCTCTTCCACCCTTTCTCGCCTTCCCAGTTGGTCTGAAAAAAACAAAACAATTTATTATTAATTTATTACTCAAGATTCAAGGGTCACACAATGCGTTCAGCAGTTCAATTGCAGGGAAGATAGGGGAATTTTTCTTTGAAAAAAAGGAAATGTTTTCAAAGGGGAATTTTTCTTTTTTTAAAATACGAACGTAATGGACAAAAATTGATGCAAGCAACACTTTTACCAGAAATCGCATATTTTATTAAACTATAAAACAAACACGAGCGCAATTATTACAAGGTGACCGCAAAACTTAATTTTCAAAATTCCCTGACTTTCCTCTGATTTTTTTCTGACCACTTTTTTATTTTCCGTGGGCATCAATATTCAAAAACTAGAATTTTAATTTCAGATTAAAATTGTTTTATTTTAAATTTATTTATTTCTACCAAAAATAACGAATTCTCTACCATAAAAGTTAATTTTCAAAAAAACAGTTAAATTTCCGACCGAAAAAGACTTTTTAACAAAAAAGAAGCTTTCAACAAAATAATTAAATTTTCCACAAAGTAGATGAATTTTCAACAAAATAGTTGAAGTTTTAACCTGGAAAGTTAAATTTCCAACCAAATGGTCGAGTTTTTAGGCAAATAATTGAATTTTTTTAAGACAGTTGAATCTTCTACCAATAAAAAATTAATTTTTAATGCAAGAGGACGAATTTTGTGTTGAACTAGACAAATGTTCAACAAAACAGCTGAATTTTCGAGCACAAAAGATGAAACTTGAACAAAATACTTGAAATTTCAACAATGTTATTAAATTTTCCACAAATACTTGAATTTGCTACCTAGGAAGATGAATTTTTAAGCAAATAGTTGAATTTTTGAACAAAAAAGGAATAAACATCAACCAAAAACAGTGTTAATTTCAATCAAATAGGTGAATTTTCAACAAAAAAACATTTATTTTTAACCATACTGAATAAAAAAAAATAAAAACAACTGAATAAGCAATAGTAACGAATTTTCAACAAAATTCATGAATCTTCAATCAAATAGCTGAATTTTCATTGACGAAGATTAAATTTCTACCAAATAAGATGAGTTTTCAACTAAAATAGATCAATATGCTACAAAAAATAGAATTTTCAGTTGAAAAAATTAATTTTTGACCAATAATTATGTGAATTTTGCACAAAATAGTTAAATTTTCAACCGAGAAGATTAATTTATTGTCTACAAACAAAATTAAATTTCAACTAAAATGATGAATCTTCAACCAAAACAGTGAATTTTTAACCAAATAGTTGAATTTTTACCAGAGAAATGAATTAAAAAAAAAAACAAACAAAAAACGAATTTTTAACTGAAATATGAACCTTTAACCAAAAAATGAACTTTAAAAGAAAGCAGTTCGTTCAACTTCCAACAAAGGCGTTAAATTTTTAACCACTGAAAATTTAACTGTTTAATTTTCAGTGAAAAAAAATAATTTTCAATAAACAGAAAGGAATTTTCAACAACATACTAGTTTATATTCCAACTGAAAAAAATGTTAGTTTAAACAACAAACAGTTAAATTCAACCAAAACAGACGAATTTTCAACCAAATAGTTGAATCTTCAACCAAAACAGATTGATTTTCAAACAAAGAGTTTAATTTTTAACCAAAAAAGATTAAATTTCTACCATATGAGATAAATTTTTGAACCAAAAAAAAATGTCAACAAAAGAGTTTAATTTTCAACCAAGAAGGATATTTCAGTCAACAATGGAAAAAAATGTAATGCAAAATGTTAAATTTTCAAGCCAAAAAGGCAAATTGTCAACAAAGCAGTTGAATTTTCAACCAAAAAGAATAACTGTATAACAAAATTGTTGAATTTCTAATAAAGTAATAAAATTAAGTTCAACTTCAGTTTATCAAAAACTCCTCGACTTTTCCTGACCAGTTTAAATTTCCCTGACTTTCCAGAATTCCCTGACCTGTATAGCACCCAAGTTATAATTCTTGAAAGATTGATCGCAGCTTTAAGAAAAAGGGAAAGGCGAAAAAATGTACAAAAAAAAGAATATATGGATTATACCGGAATTTTGAGAAAAATAGGAGGGAAAAGGGGAATTGGGGACCGGAAAAAATTCGAATTTTCTACTAAACACTTGGTACTAGGACTTTTTTTTAAATTAATTACTTTTAGTAATTAAGTAATTAAGAAAAAACTTTTTATTTTTTGTTAGGCATCGAGAACAAGTAATTCGTGCAAGAAATATTTAGAACCGGACGTATATACTTTAGAGTGTGTGGGTGGACAAAAGACAGTCTTCCGATAATGATATTGGGATGATATTTTTTCTGGTATTGTCTGACATCAAGTACAAGTAATTAGTGAAATAAAATTTGAGATCAAAACGTTTAGAGAAGAGTTATAATTTTTCTCCAATTATCGTGAACATTTCAGAGTTCGTGGGTGGATAAAACGCAGTCTTCCGCTAAGGATATTAAGAAGAAACTTTTTATTTTTTTTTGTTACACGTCGAGTATAAGTAATTACTGCAAGAAAAGAGGACCGGATGTTTAGAGGAAAATTAGAAGTTTTCCCGTCTTTTTCCATATAGACTTTAGAATGTGACGATGGACCAAACACAGTCTTCCGATGATGATATTGGAATTAAATTTTTTCTGGTATTGTCTGACATCAAGTACAAGTAATTAGTCCAATAAAATTTGAGCACAGAACGTTTAGAGGAAAGTTATAATTTTTCTCGAAATTTCGTGAACATTTCGGAGTTCGTGGGTAGATAAAACGCAGTCTTCCGCTAAAGATATTAAAAAGAAACTTTTTATTTTTTTTTAGGCATCGAGAACAAGTAATTCGTGCAAGAAATATTGAGAACTGGACGTTTAGAGGAAAGTTAGAAGTTTTTCCGTCTTTTCCGTATATACTTTAGAGTGTGTTGGTGGACAAAAGACAGTTTTCCGATATTGATATTTAGACGCAATTTTTTCTGGTATTGTCTGATATCAAGTACAAGTAATTAGTCCAATCAAATTTGAATCAGAACGTTTAAAGGAAAGTTATCATTTTTCCCGAATTTTCGTGAACATTTCAGAGTTCGTGGGTGGATAAAACGCAGTCTTCCGATAAGGATATTAAAAAGGAACTTTTTTTTATTAGACATCTAGTCCAAGTAATTAGTGCAAGAAAATTTGAGAACCGGACGTTTAGAGGAAAGTTAGAAGTTTTTCCGTTTTTTTCAGTAAATACTTTAGAGTGTGTGGGTGGACAAAAGACAGTCTTCCGATAATGATATTGGGATGAAATTTTTTCTGGTATTGTCTGACATCAAGTACAAGTAATTAGTCCAATAAATTTGAGATCAGAACGTTTAAAGGAAAGTTATAATTATTCCCGAATTTTCGTGAACATTTCAGAGTACGTTACGTTGGTGGATGAAACGCAGTCTTTCGATAAGGATATTAAAAAGAATCTTGTTTTTGTTAGAAATCTAGTACAAGTAATTAGTACAAGAAAATTTGAGAACCGGACGTTCAGAGGAAAGTTAGAAGTTTTTCCGTCTTTTTCCGTATACACTTTAGAATGTGTGGGTGAAAAAGCAGTCTTCCGACAAGAATATTGGGATGAAACTTTTTCAGTCACTTTATGACATTAAGTACAAGTAGTTATGTAGTCAAATAATATTCGAGAACCGAACGCTTGAGGAAAGTTATAATTTTTTCCAAATTTTTCCGTGTAAATTTCAGAGTACGCGGATAGAAAAAACGCAGTCTTCCGATAATGGTATTTGGATTTATTTTTTTCTGGTGCTGCCTGACAACAAATAAAAGTAATTAATGAAACAAAAACCGAGTGCCAGACATTTAGTGAAAAGCTTTTTTTTTCCGAATATCAAATGTAGCTTATTTCATTAATATAAAGAATATGATATTATAATGAGTTCTTACTAATTTTTGCAATAATTGAAAAAAAAAGGATTTGAGTAACTATTAAAAATTTTATATTTTCGTTGATAAACATTGCAAACTTCAGTCAAATGATTTTTTAAATAATAAAGTTAAATCCTAAATCCCTAATACTTTGATCCTCTAACCAATTAAAAACACAATCAGAATAATTAATAATTCGAGTTGAAAGGATTGAAACTCGTCAAAATCTTGAGAAAAAGTGACGGATTTGCAAAATCTAAATTTGTCAGCAGATTATTGTCGGCCTTGACCGCTGACATCAACAGGTCGATTCGTGGGCGTCAGCGAATGACGGTGTAATAATTTATTTCTCTGTGGAAACATACGCCGCTCATTCTGAGTATATAACAATAATAACTCCTCCGTAATTATGCACGCGATTTTAGATTGAATGATTCATACAGACAAAATAAATTTAAAATCTACTAGAAAGAAAACAAATTTTTGTCATAACTTCTCCCCATTTTATTTTGTTATTATTTTTATAATTTCCCTAAAGGAAATAAGTTTAATCAATATTTAATTTAATCTTCCGCCCACATGGTGGGTCTTTTATCGTGTTTTTCATCACTTGATGTATATTTATATGCACTAAATACAAAAATTGTATTTCCAAATCCTTATAACAAGTACAAATCCACTGTATGTCCTAAAACACCCACCTTGCGGACGACGTTAGTGTTTTAGTAAGTTTAGAAAATCTCATTTTATCGTGTTTTTCATTATTTTTTGTATATTTATATGCACTAAATACAAAGTATTTTCAGATCCATAAAGCAAGTACAAATCGACTGTATGTCTTGGAAACCCCACCTTGCGGACGATTGCTGCGCTCACTGCAAGCGTGCGGTCTGCAATAACAACCGCACACATTTTTGCCACGAGTGTGCATCATTGTACTAGATAATTTTTGCGATTTTTTACTTGGTATTAATATTTTTTGTGTATTTCCGGGTCATTTTATGTTATTAAATTTTACAACTGAAAAAAAAACCTTGTACTTCTACGCTCACTACAAGCGTGCGGCCTGCGATATCCACCGCACACATTTTTGCCACGAGTGTGCATCACTACATTAGATAATTTTTGCGATTTTTTACTTTGCATTAATTTTTTCTGTGTATTTCCTGCTCATTTTATGTTATTAAATTTTTTAACTGGGGAAAAACTCGATTTTCTTCGTAATTTTGCTTACCTGAACCTTCTTGAAATTTGACCATTTTCAGTCACTAAAATAATTATACTTTTTTCAGCCGCGACTATGAAGGCATTTTTTTAAAGCCCTATCTGAGTACTATACACCTGTAAAATTTTTTGTTTATAAAATTGATTTTTCAAGAAACTATGAATTTTTTAGTAATTTTCTACTTTTTCAGAACATGTGTTTGAATAAAAAAAAACCTCATGGACATGAAAGACCTACGATGCGGACGCGCGAAAAAAAATGCTATTTTTGTAATTTTTTTGTTTTAAACATTAAGAAAGATATTGATGTAGGGTTTGTTATGCTTAATAAATATACTCTTAAAATACATTACAAACATTTTTTTAGTTTATTTTATGCGCTCTATATACATTTAAATGGCACTTTCTCGAAACCACGTTTTTTACCGTTTATTAAAAAAATCTCTGAAACTACCGATTGGTCTGAAATTTTTACTACATATTCTATACATATACATCAACCAGTGGTAGCAGATTTTTCCATTTACATGCAAAAAAATAAAAGTAAACATAAAAATTTTCATATAAATCTGCTACCACCGGTTGATGTATATGTATAGAATATGTGGTATCAATTTCAGATCAATCGATTCGGTAGTTTCGGAGATTTTTTTAACAAGCGGTAAAAAACGTGGTTTCGACAAAGTGCCATTTAAATGTATATAGAGCGCATAAAATAAACTAAACAAAATTTTTAATGTATTTTAAGAGTATATTTATTAAGTGTAACAAACGCTACATCAATATCTTTCTTAATGTTTACAATTTTTTTTGTTACAAAAATAGCATTTTTTTCGAGCGTTAGAAAGTAGAATCCTGCCTTAATTAGTGCAGTGTAAGAAAAACTGGAAAAGGTTTGCACTGAAATTTTATAGGACGATAATAATTTTGTAAATAAAAGAAAAGGAAAGCAAACATCGTATTTTTTATAATTGATCCTAACTTCAGAATTAATATATTATATTTTTGTACAATAAATAGACGATTTCCGGGGAAAAATGTTAACATAACCTAAAATTGTTCGATAATTGTAAATCTTCGTTGAAATCTGTATACCCATTTCCGGTGAAAAAAACGCGAGAATAAAATAAAATTGTTCAAATATTGTTTATCTTCATTCAAATACAATTACTTTTTTATTGAAAGTATCCACTTCCGGTATAAAACAACAAAAAATTGTGAATATAGTGACTTGATGTTAATCTGAAGAATAATTATAATCTGAAATATCTTATGATTTTTTTATTAACAATACCAATTTTGGACAAAAAACACTAACATAACAAAAATTGTTCCAAATTGTAAATCTTTTTTGAAGTTTAATTATTTTTGTTTGAAATAACCGATCTACGTTGAAAACCGTAAACATAACCTTCAGCTATTCAAAAATTCTAAATATTGTATACAATGTTAATATTCTATCAAAAATGTTGATATTTTATGAAATCTAATGATTTTTTACTAAAATTACAGATTATCGGTGTGAACACCAACATAACCTAAAATTGTTAAAAACTTGTGCATTTTCTTGGAAATGTTTGAAATATAATTTTGTTTCAAATTTTTGAAGTAAAATGTCAACCTAACCTAAAAATGTTAAAAAATTATGACACTTCTTTAAAGTCTAATTATTTTATAATACAAATATCCATTTCCGATGTAAAACACTAACAAAATCCTAAATTCTTCACGTTTGTAAATTGTATTATCATAATAAGCTAAAGTTGTTACAGAATTATCCATATTTTTTGAAATACCATAAAACTAACATAACCTAAAATTGTTCAAAGCTTGTGAATTTCCTTTGAAATGTTTGAAATATATATATTTTTTAATTTTTGATGAAAACAGCAAAGTAACCAAAAATTGTTCAAAACTTATGAATTTTCTTTGAAATCTAATGATTTTTTAATAAAAATGTCAATTTACGACAAAAAACTTGGTTCCAAAATAACAATTGCAGGTGAAACGCAGCAAAATAACATAAGATTGTTGAAAAATTATTGTAAATATTCTTTTTAATCTAATAATTTTGTATTAAAAATACCAATAATTACTGACGAAAAACACTAACATAACATAACAGAAAATTGTTCGTAATTGTAAAACTTCTTCGAAATATTATGATTGTTATTTAGAATAATCGATTTTCTGTGAAAGCCGTTCATATAACCTGAAACTGTTTAACCATTGAAAATCTTGTTTGAACTATAATGATTTTTGTTTCAAAATACCAATTTTTCGTGTAAGACGCTAACATAACCTAAAATTGTCAAAACTTATGAAACTTCAAAATCTATTGATTTTTGTTTAAAAATGTCTATTGCTTGTAAAAAATGCTAACATAGCCGAAAAACTTAAATTGTTGAAGAAATTTTAATATTTGAAATCCAATGATTTTTTATTAAAAATACCTATTTTCAGTGAAAACCGCGAGAATAACCTAAAATTGTTTGTTTAATGATTTTTGTTTTAACTAACCGATTCAGGTGAAAAAAAATAACCCAACCTAACATTTTTTAGAAATGTTAATTCTTCTTCGAAACTTTATTCTTTTATTTAAAAATTCTATAAAAATAATACCAATTTCCAACGAAAAGCACTAACTTAAAACACGTATAATATTTTCAATAATTAATTCGATAATTTGTAAGTTTTAATTTAACCGCGGAAAAGTACTTAAATAGCACAAATGTTTCTTAATTCGCAAAAAGATTTCTATGCATTTTTTTTCACTAAAAGAGATTATTTGTAGATTTAATTGTGGAAATTTCAAATTTAAGATATAAAACAACTTTAAGTAATGAAATTTAATTTTCAACAATTTTTGGTTATGTTAGCGTTTTACACCGGAAATAAGTATTGTTAATAAAAAGTTATTAGATTTCAAAGATTACACATTTTTCAACATAATATTTTTTGAAAATAATTGTTTAATAATTTTAGGAGAAGTTGGCGTTTTGCAGAAAAATTCGTATTTTAAAATAAATATTATTATAGTTTGAACAGTTTCAGGTTATATCAACGTTTACATATACATAAATCGAAAATCGATTACTATTTTAAGCAAAAAGCATTATATTTCGAAGAAGATTTAGAATTATAAACAATTTTCTGTTATGTTGATGTTTTCGTAGGAAATTAATGGCATTTTTATTAAAAAATTATTAAATTTCAAAGAATATTTACAATTCTGTATTAACTTAAGGTTATTAAAAACTAAAATTTACAAATGTGAAGAATTTAGGATTATGTAAGTGCTTTTTATAGGAAATTGAAATTTTTATTAAAAACTAATTAGATTTCGAAGTGGTACCATAATTTTTAAACAATATTAAGTTACATTGGCATTTTAAGTCGAAAATTGTTTTTTTGTTTGTTTAAATAAAAAATCATTATAATTTGAACAAGATGTAGAATATTTTTACATTTTTGAATTATGTTAGTGATTTTTTTTAGAAATTAGTATTTTTTATTTTAAAAAAATTATATTTAAAAGAAGTTTCACAGTTTGTTAAGAATGTTAGGTTATGTTGGCCTTTTACATAGGTTATGTTAACATTTTTCACCCAAAATCGGTTATTTTAAACAAAAAATATTAGGCTTGAAAGAAGATTAACAATCATAAACAATTGTTTGTTATATTAGTGCTTTTCATATAAAATTGTCATTCTTAATAGAAAATCATTAGATTTCAAAGAATATTTACAATATTTAAACAATAACAGCGATTTTCATATGAAATATTATTTTAAAGAAAAATAACTAAACTTCAAAAATTAAACTTACAATTATGAACAACTTTAGGTTTATTAGTTTTCTTCCTTATTTTAAAACAACAATGCACCGGCTTGATTGCCTACATATTGTACATAAATATAATATCAGTTTTCATCAATTATCAAAAATATTCTCGTTTTTTTTTTTTTTTCTATTACACTGGAACTTGAGGCCGAAAGAGAGGATGTATTCAGTCAAGCGTGACAAACAGCAAGAGGGCCGCACTCTCAGCACATTAGTTGCATCATGTTGCGTCATGCGTCCAAATCCGACAAAAAATGTTAATGTGTCCCTGACTGTTTACGTTTGGATGGTCTGGATTTAATTTGAAGGCCACTGCAAGCAAGACCGGAATTAAATCCAAATTCCAATGTAACATTAATTTTATATCTTAATTTAAAAATCGCATGCGACAAAAAATAATACAAATCGCGCGCATAGCGCGCGTATTGGGTTTCTATTGGACACAATCTTTTTATCATAATTTTTATAACTTCCCGAAAGGAAATAAGTTCCAGTATTCAGTTTAATTATTTGTGTTGCAAATTGAGCCCCCGGATGCAATAACCAGCCCAACGCTCGAAAACGCGTAAAAGTATTGTCCGATCGTCTCAAAAAAAGAAAATTTTCAAA
>JAABKJ010013475.1:0-10301 GCA_011634705.1 Andricus grossulariae
CAGTTACTCCCAGTGTGACCCTGCGGTGGTTGTTAACCTTTAGTTTTATATATATATATATATTATAGAAATTAATCTTCTTTGTTGAAAATTCAAAATTCAGGTGAAAAATGCAGCTACTTTATAGGAATTTCAAAAAAAAATTTTCAGAATCATCTTTTTGTTTGAAAATTCAGCTTTTTTTTAAACTTTGTCTTTTGGGGCTGTAAATTCAACTATTTTGGTAGAAAATAATTTTTTCTACGATTCAAAATGTAACTGTATCGTCAAAAATTTGTTTTTTTCTTTTTTGTTGAAAATCAAATTTTTTAACTCAAAATTTAGGGACTAATGAAAAATCCCAGAAAATAACATTCCCGAATAATAAAATTGCCGAACAGCTTATAATATTACGGAATTGGAAAATTCCCAAAAAAATTTCTAATTGCGAAATTTCCCAAATAATAAAATTCCCGAAAATGAACAATTACAATTTTTTATTATGAATGAAAAAATTAAATGAAAATTTAACTTTTAATAATTTTATTGATTTTATGAAGTCAAAATTTTTTAATTCTTCAAATTTGGTAATTTTGAGAATCGGGAATTTTCTAGCTTGTATATTTTATAATAAAGAAATTTTCTTTTGGGAATTTTATTGCTCGGGAATTTTGAAATTCGAAAATTTTCCATTTCAAGTGTTTAATTATTTGGACATTTTTTTACTATGAAATTTTATTTATTGGGATTTTTTAGTCGTTGCGTATTTTCTATAATTTTCAACAGGTTTACGTTTTTTTAAGCTAAAGTGCAAAAAAATTGAGATGGAAATGATATTATTTCAGGAAAAATGTCTTTTGAAATTATTCTTGTTAATATTATAAACAAATTTATTTAAAAAAATGTATTATTCAGGCATTTTTCGACGGAAAAATGAGTATTTCCCTATGTTAGTCCTTTCATTTGGGAACTTTATGACAATTTAAAAAGAATTCCAGCAAACAATAATAATTACTTGATCAAGTTCATATATTTTTAAACAAATTTGAGAAACAAATACGTTATTCGAACATTCGTTCACGGAAAAATTTGTTTTTTCAATGTCAGTCCTTTTAATTGAGAACTTTTGTTTCCAGGAAAATATATTTTCAACTAAATAAAATTTTTGTAACAATAACAAATTATCTCTCAAATTTGAATTAGAAAAAACACAACCAAAAAATTTATTTATATTAAAGAAAGTGCTTTGATTCAAATTAATTTTGTTTGAATCGATGAAACGTAGTTAAAAACGGTTTTAATTGCTTGCACAGCGCGCGTTTTTAGCTAGTTATTTAAATAATGATTTGGACCACGTAGCAAAAAAAAATATTTTTAATTAAAAGAATATTTTTTTGTCCTTTTTTGCATATCGAGATCATCTTCTTGCAACTTGAATACTCAAGATAAGGTTACGCGTAACCAAAGATGCTTGATCCGGTTAACTACGAAGCATCACATAAGATGAATCTTTAAAAAAAATCAAAACACGAACTGGCCATTTTTTAGATCTACTTTTCTAAAACGTGGTCTTAAACAGAATATGATTCATCTATGAACAAAATTTCTATAAATAAATACTGTTTGAATTAGACAATTTTTAACTTAGCATTAATCAATAATTAACAATTTTTTAATACATGTTTATTTTTCAATATTATTTCTTTATTTGTCGTAGAGGTTGTATAAATATCATTTTCATAAAATTCTTAATAAAATTCCAAAAGCTTTTTCAAGTTATCAGATATTTCAAATAAAAATTTCAACAGAAAAGTTAATCTTTGACCAAATAAATCAATTTCAAACCAAAGACGATGAATTCTCAAAAAAAAATGAATACAATATTGATATTTCAACCAAAAGAAATGAAATTTTTAATAACAATACAGTTAAATTCATCCAAATAAGATAAATTTTCAACCAGTTGCATTTATAACCAAACATATGAATTTTCAAAAAGAAAGTCAACTTTTCGAACAAAAGTTCAATTTTCCATAAAATAGAGGAATTTTTCACCAAATTTCCAAAAAAAAATAGTTACATTGGACACCAAAGAGATAAATTTTACAAAATAGATGAATTTTCAACAAAAAAAAAATTGTTCAGTCAAGGGAAAAAATTCAATCCAATTATATTTTGATGGGAAAAATAATTTCAAAATAAAAAATACTCATATTTTTGAGAGTATAGGATAGAATAGGATAGGATAGGATAGAATAGGATATCATAGGATAGGATAGGATAGGATTGTACAGGATAGGACAGAATATGATATGATATGATATGGTAGGATAGGATAGGATAGGATTGGGTAGGATAGGATAGGATAGGAAAGGATAGGAAAGGATAGGATAGGCTAGGATAGGATGGGATATGGTGGGATAGGATAGGATAGAATAGGACATGACAGGGAATGAAAGGACAAGATAATTTTAATTTTGAGTTGCGAAAAAAAATTTGACCCAAAAGCAACAATAAAAGTTATATTTCCAACCAAATAGATGAATTTTCGTCTAAAATTATGCATTTCGAAACCACAAAACAGTAGTAGACCGAGACGGGTTCTGGTACACGGTTCTATTCTGAGCGAAGCGACAGTAAACCAGCAAATGGTCATTTATCGATAGACTACAATGGTCAATTTCCGTAATAAGATGCCACCAGCCGGTAAGGTAGATCCTCTCCTAACCGAAACTAATATAATGCCTCGTAGGAACCTACATTACATACTGATGATAAAGTAAGAACTCACATTACCGACCGATAATATGGGAGAAATTTACATTACCTTTAGCCGATAATATAGGAATCTAGATATCCTTCGGTCGGTAATATGGGAATCTATCCTATTATCTTACTGCAGTCAATAATGTTGGTCTCTACTTTACCGACCAAGATTCAAGGGTTCTATGTAGATGGCGCATGAGGCCAGAGTAATCATCAAGTTCTAGAATTTTCTAACAAGAAAAAAACACCACCAAAACCTCCACCACTACCACGACACCACATCCACCACCCCATCCTCCACCACGTTCACAACATTCACCTCGTCCACCAGCCCCACTACTTCACTACTTCCACCTCCTCCACCGCCCTCACCACTGCCAAAAACACCACATCCACCTCCATCAGCACATCCTATATCACGTCCACCTCATCCACAACCTCCACCACTACCACCAAATCTACACATGCATCTATTCCCACCAAATCCACCTACACAACCACTACATCCTCCACGACATTCACCTCATCCACCACCTCAACCACATTCTTCACCACTACTACTACCACCAAATATACCTTCGCAACTACTATATCCTCCAGCATATCCACCTCATGTATCACATCCACCGCCACAACATCTACTTTCTACACCACATCCAGCTCATCCACCACGTCGACCGCATCCACCATCTCCACTAGATCCACATCCATATTCACCAAATCCACCTAAAAAACCACAACATTTACCTCATACACCACCTCCACCACATACTGCATCACTACTATCACCAGAAAATATACTTCCACAACTACTACATCCTCCGTAACATCCAATTTATCCACCAGCTCGACCACATTCTCCACCACCACTACAACCACCGTCGGATCCACCTCTACAACTACCAAATCCTCCACCACATCCATTTTCACAAGCAATACATCCTCCGCAATATCCTCCGCAACATACAACTCACTCATCACCTCCACCAATACCACCACATCCACATCCATATCCACCAAATCCACCTACACAACCATTACATCCTCCACTACATTCATCTCATTTACCATCTCAATTGCGTTCTTCACCACTACTACTGCCACCAAATTCACCTCCACAACTACTACGTCCTCCACCACATCCACCTCATCGACCACATCCACCGCGAACACAGCTTCATTCTGCATCATACCCACCTCATCCACCTCCTCCACCATCTCCATCACATCCATATTCACCAAATCCACCAATACAGCTACTACATCCCCCACTACATTCACCTCATAAACCATCTCCACCACATCCTGCACCACTACTACGACCACCAAATCTACCTCCACCACGTTCTCCACCACTACTGCCACCACCAAATCCACCTCCACAACTACTAAATCCTCCACCATATTCCCTTACTTAAATTACTCCGAATTAACCGTGGATTACAGATTGATTAATCTTAATTGTAAATGGATTAGTCTGAATTGTTCCTGATTAAGAGTAGATTACACTGGATTACTCGGATTACACCGGATTACCATTCCGAATAACCAAGCGGTCCAGCGGTTAACCAGAGTCGTCCCCTGACTTTTTAGTATTTTTTTACAATACCATTGAGCCATTTCCCTTTCAGGGTAGGCGTCACTCACTCGGCGAGGATGGGAGTAATGTGCGGAAGGATGTATTAATTCTTTAGATTGATCTAGAATTGATGTTCCTGGCACGAATCCCGTCCAGTATCCCGTTTGTATCATATAGCATGTCACCTTTGCTATTTCTCATGCCGACTAACTCTGTACTTTTACTTCTCTTCATAGACTTATATATCAGTTCCTTGCTGCCTTCAAAGTCGCTTTTGTATTTTCTTCTCTTCTTCTGTTCTGATTTCATCCTTAATTTCGTTGACTAGTCGTTAAACTTTCCTCTTTTTGGGTCTGTAATCATTTTCGAACCTATTTCTCTCCTCATCGCTAAGACATGTCATGTTCAACGTTCTGCTGTACGTGTCTTTCGTTTCTTTTTGGGCTGCCTGAATTTCATCTTTCCACCATACATCACCAGACATTCTTTCTACAACCACAGTACCACACACTTCGGTCGCAGTTTTAACAATGATACCCCGGAACATAGTTCATCTGCCCTCAATATCTTTATTGCTTATAAGTGCCTCCCAAGTTCCCCTATCTATGCGTTCGTTTATCTTATTAAGAAAATCTATTCGCACTTCTGGTTTCTGTAAGTTTATTGTTCTCCATTCCTGACCTAAGTTTATTTTCGAGACTAGAAGGTAATGATCAGTATTGCATTCAGAACGCCTAATGACCGTAGTATCTTTTACCAGCTGTCTTATTCATTCATCTGCGACAACAAAGTCGATTATACTGTGGCTATTTCTTCTACACCAGGTGGACATGCGGATCATCTTATGCCTTAACCAAGTATTTGTAATGAATAAACCCTTTTCTAAGCATAAGCTAACTGAACTTTATCATTTTTCCTTCTTGGATCCCTGAAATTGCCTAGCACCCTTCCTTTTTCCTGACATAGGACGCAAACCCATCCATTCATATCACCTAGTAGAATGATTCTTTCACCATGATCGCAAATACTTATTGTATCATATTAAGTGTCCTAGAAGGTGTCTTCTACTTCTCTGGTATCACTATTAACTGAGGCGTGACACACTATGATAAATAATATTCTGATTCCTACCTTTATTCTAGCCCACAACAATCTGGGAGATACAAAATCATCATCTTTGAGATGCTCTCTTGCTTTTTCATTCATAATCAAACCGACTCCTTGACTACCATGTGATTGTTGATTGCTGTTTCATGCTGAGAATCTCACCAATCTTAAGCAGCGTTGTTTTAGTGAAAAAGCCATGTATTTGAAACGCATTTAAGAATCTTTGAAATAACGTGTCAGAGGAACCCTCACCAGTTAAATTTTCGAAAAAAAATGTTCACAAGAAAGGAATATTAGAATGAGGATTTACAGTAGAAGGCACCAATTTTCTTCGGACAAAGCAATAAAAATAAATGATGCAGTGCATTCTTCACCCTCTGAATTCGCCTTGAGGGTGGAGAGGCTCGTTTCAAAAGATAACGCGTTTTTAATGCGAGCGGTCAGCCAAGGCAATCAAACCTCAAAGGCAATAGAGAGAGGATTCTTCTTTCTTATTAGCGGGGTTTATTTTCCGATTATGATCCTCGTTTAATTATCTCGGCACTGCAGTTTTAATGAAGGGAATCAATCTTACTCATAAGCGACTCACTCTGCAGTAGAGCCAGATATCGTCATTCTGACCTTCGTCAAATGCCACCCACATCAATCTAGATAAGCATCTCTTCTATTAAAATCGTAGCAGATAACAACTCTGGTAGTTCATTTGGACAGAAAAAAAAAAAAAAATTCTCAGAGAGTTTTCAAGCCTGATTTTTAATTAGGCTTTCAATTTTTTTAAATAAACAAATATGACGAAAAGAATGGCCATTTTTTCTATTTGACGTTGCTGGTGCTCGTCAATAACAGAAAAATGGTTGAAATCGCCTAAGTTTCATAAAGTAACATTACTTGAATATGTTTCAATATTATGTAATGAAAAAAAAATTATGAACAAATTACTTTATTATAAGAATGTTTTCGGCGATTATCCATAATTTCACGTTTTTTTAAAGTTATATTGTAAGAAGTTTGAATGGAAACAATATTATAAAAAGAAAATGTCTCCCAAAATTATAATTGTTTATATTTTAAACAACTTTAATAAACAAATGCATTGATCAGGCATTTGTCGACAGAAATTTTTTTTTCATGTCAACTTTTTTAATTTGGAACTTTATGATAATTTTCGCAAAATTCATAATTTTTTTATCAATTTTATGATTCTTTCAGACAAATTTAATAAACAAATTTATTATTGAGACAGCTGTCGACGGAAAAATTCTTAGAACCTTGAAATGAAAGGACTGAGTTTGAAAAAAAAAATTTGTTTGTCGACAAATACCACAATAATACATATATGTTTATTAAATTTGTTTAAAACATAGAATTCATCAACTAAGTATAAGTGTTAATGAAATTATTATTAGGTTTACAATTTAAAAAAATGACTATGAAAGAAAAACATTTGTTCCATCGACAGATGCCCAAAAAATGCATTTTTTCATTACATTTATTTTTAAAAAAATATCAAATTTATTAACCAATTCTGAATTTTGCTCAAATTATCAAGAAGTTCCCAATTAAAAAAAGTGAGATCGATAAAAAAACATTTTTTTCTTCGACAGCTGCCAGAATAATGCATGTCTCAATTACATTTGTTTTTTTAAAAATATAAAATTTATCAACCAATTCAGAATTTTGCCTAAATTATCACGAAGTTCCCAATTAAAAAAACTAAGATGAAAAAAAATTTTCCGTCGACAGACGCCCCAATAATGCATTTGTTTATTAAATTTGTTTGAAAAATCATGAAATTAAATGAAAAATTATGAATTTTGCTCAAATTATCATGTAGTTCGTAATCAAAAAAGTTGACATCGAAAAAAAAACTAATTTTTCTGTCGACAAATGCCTGATTCATGCATTTGTTTAAACAAATCATAAAATTCATCAACTTATTACGAATGTTGCTGAAATTGTCATAAAGTTTCCAACTGAAAGGACTGGCATTGAAAAAAAAGAACTTTTCCGTCGATGGATGCCCCAATAATGCATTTGTTTATTAAATTTGTTCAAAAAAATCATGAGCTTAATCAACAAATGATGAATTTTTCTAAAATTATCATAAAATTCCTAACTAAGAAAATTAAAATCGAAAAAAAGGAACTTTCGTATCGAAAAATGCCTGATTAATTAATTTGTTTATTAAATTTGTTTATAATACTTACAATAATATTTTCAAGAATAAATTTCTACATCATTATATTGATTTTATTCAAATTGTTTGCAATATAACTTAAAAAACGTGAAATTATGGAAAATCGTAGCGAACATTATTTGAACGAATAATTTGTTTATAAAAATTGTATTTATTCATTATATAATATTGGAAGCACCGGGAACGCCAAATAGAAAAAAATTGCTATTTTTTTCGTCTTATTTGTTTATTTAAAAAAAAATTGAAAGCCCAGTTTAAAAATCAGGTTGGACAACTTTCGTAGAAATCTTATCAGCTTTTTTTAACAAATTTTTTTGTCCAAATCCGTCAATATTTGTGGGCTGTATGTTATTTTGAACCAAAAAAGTCTTTTTTTCCCCCACTGTGCGCTTGGTAATCTGATCTGGTAATCCCGTGTAATCCAGTGTAATCTGGAGTAATCCACTCCTGACTGGAGTAATCCAATTGTAAGGCTTTAAACTTTAGTTCAAAGTGGATGACTCCGCGTCATTCAAGTTATTTCGGGTAATCCAACTATTCTGAACTAATTCACTTGTAATCTAGAGTAATCCACCTTTAAACTGGAGTAATTCAAGTAATTCAAAGTAATCTCAATATTCTGGAATAATTCACTTGTTAGATGGGGTAATCTATTGATAAATGAGGGTAATTCAAGTAATTCGTTGTAATCCCCGTATTTCGCAGTAACTCATTTGTAAACCGGAGTAATCCACTTGTAATTCGGAGTAATCCACTTGTAATTCGAAGTAATCCACTTGTAATTCGAAGTAATCTACTTGTAATTCGGAGAAATCCACTTCTAATTCGGAGTAATCCACTTGTAATTCGGAGTAATCCACTTATTATACAAAGTAATCCACGTGTAACTTTGAGTAATTAAAGTCATTCAGAGTAATGCGAAGTGATGCAAGTCCTTCGTAGTTACCTTAGTATTTTGGAGTAATTCAATTGTAAGTTGGTGTAGTACACTGTTAATCCGGAAGAGTTATTGTGATTTTGAGTAATTTCATCATTCGAGAGTAATTCACTTGTAAGAGGGAGTAATTCAATTGTAATCCGCAGTTATTCAAGTAATTCGGAGTAATTAAAGTATTCTGGAGTAATTTAATAATAATCCACAGTAATACACTTGTAATCTGCAGTAAATCAGGTAATTTTGTGTAATACAAGTATTCCGGAGTAATTTACTTGTTAGCAAGGGTAATACACTCGTAATCCGGAGTGATTTCAGTCAATCGAAGTAATACCAGTATTATGGAGCAATTCCGTAAAAATTCGGAGTAATCCGCTTGTAATAGAGAGTAATCCACTTGTAATCCAGCGTCATTCAAATTATAATGATGTAATCTCAGTACTCTGGCGTAATTTACTCATAAGACAAAGTAATCCACTTGTAATCTGCAATAAATAAAGTAACTTGGAGTAATACCAGTATTTCTGTGTATAGTTATTAAAGTAATTCAAAATAATCCAAGTATTCTGGAGTAATTTGATAATAATCCAGAGTAATACACTTCTAATCTGCAGTAAATTATGTAATTTTGCATAATGCAAGTATTCCGGAGTAATTCACTTGTTAGTCAGGGTAATACACTGGTAATCCGGAGTAATTTGAGTAATTCGGAGTAATACTAGTATTCCGGAGTAATTCACTAGAAATTCGGAGTAATCCACTTGCAATCCAGCGTAATTCAAGTTATACGGCGTAATCTCAGTATTCTGGCGTAATTCACTCAAGGCCGGAGTAATCCTCTTTCAATCTGCAATAATTAAAGTAATTTGGTGTAATACCAGTATCTTTGTGTATATTTATTAAAGTAATTCGGTGTAATCCAAGCAGTTCGGAGTAATTCACTTGTGAGCCAGGGTAATACACTTGTGAGCCGGAGTAATTTGAGTAATTCGGATGAATACTAGTATTTCGGAGCAATACACTAAAAATTCGAAATATTCCACTTATAATACAGGGTAATCCACTTGTATTCCAGCATAATTCGAGTTATACGGTCTAATCTTAGTATTCAGGCGCAATTTACTTATAAGACAAAGTAATCCACTTGTAATCTGCAATAATTAAAGTAACTTGGAGTAATACCAGTATTTCTGTGTATAGTTATGAAAGTAACTCGAATTAATCCAAGTATTCTGGAGTAATTTGATAATAATCCAGAGCAATACACTTGTAATCTGCAGTAAATTATGTTATTTTGTATAATACAAGTATTCCGGAGTAATTCACTTGTTAGCCAGGGTAATACACTTGTAATCCAAAGTAATTTGAGTAATTCGGAGTATTACTAGTATTTCGGAGAAATCCCCTAAAAATTCGAAGTAATCCACTTGTAATAAAAAGTAATCCCCCTGTAATACCAAGTAATCCACTTGTAATACAGCGTAATTCAAGTTATACGGTTTAATTTCAGTATTCTGGCGTAATTCACTTACAAGCCACTATTAATCCACTTGTATTCTGCAAAAATTGAAGTAATTTGGAGTAATAACAGTATCTCTGTGTATAGTTCTTAAAGTAATTCTTAGTAATCCAAGTATTTTGGAGTAATTTGATTTAAATCCAGGATAATACACTTGAAATCTGCAGTAAATTAAGTAAGTTGGAGTAATCCAAGTATTCCGGAGTAATTCACTTGTTAG
>JAABKJ010013476.1:0-10301 GCA_011634705.1 Andricus grossulariae
AAAAACAGTTGGCGTCAACCAAAAAATACGAATTATCAATAAAATAGTTGAATTTTCAAATTAAAATATTCACTTTCAACCAAATAGTTGAATTTTTAACTAAAAAAATTAATTTTTAATTTAAAAGATGAATCTGCGATCCAAGGATAACTGCGCGACCAAAAGATGACATTTTTAACAAAATTGTTGACTTTTCTATAAAGTAGATTAATTTTTAATCAAGTGAGATGAATTCGCAAAGGAAAATGTAATAGTTGATATTTCAACCAAAACAGATTTTGATTTTAAATAAAAAACAGTAACTTCAACCAAAAAAGACGAATTATCAATAAAATAGTTGAATTTTCAACTTAAAATATTCACTTTCTATCAAATGGTTGGTTTTTTAAATGAAAAAATGAATTTTTAATTTAAATCATGAATGTGCGATCCAAGGACAACTGTGCGACCCCAAGACAACTGCGCGAGAAAAAGATTAATGTGCGACCCAAAGACAACTGCGCGACCAAAAGATGACTTTCTAACAAAATTGTTGAATTTTCTAGAAAATAAATAAATTTGTACTCAAGTGAGATGAATTCGCAAAGTAAAATGTAATAGTTGATATTTCAACCAAAACAGATTTTGATTTTAAATAAAAAACAGTAACTTCCACCAAAAAAGACGAATTATCAATAAAATAGTTGAATTTTCAACTTAAAATATTCACTTTCTATCAAATAGTTGACTTTTTAACTAAAAAAATTAATTTTTAATTTAAAAGATGAATGTGTGAAGTAAAGACAACTGTGCGACCCAAAGATGACTGTGCGACCCAAAGACAACTGCGCGACCAAAAGATGACTTTTTAACAAAATTGTTGAATTTTCTAGAAAGTAGATTAATTGTTAACCAATTGAGATGAATTCGCAAAGGAAAATGTAATAGTTGATATTTCAAACAAAAAATATTTTGATTTTAAATAAAAAACAGTTAGCATCAACCAAAAAAGACAAATTATCAATAAAATAGTTGAATTTTCAACTTAAAATATTCACTTCCTATCAGATAGTTGACTTTTTAACTAAATAAAATTCATTTTTAACTAAATTGTTGAATTTTCAGACAAAAAATTGATTTTCAACCAAAAATGACAAATTTTCAACCAAACAGATGAAAAAAAAATAACGATTTTTCTATACAAAATTCAAGTTTTAGACCCAAAAGAGGAATTTTCAACTAAAATGAAGAATCTTCAACCAAAAAAATGAAGAATCTTCAACCAAAAAAATAAAGAATCTTCAACAAAAAAAATGACTTTTAACAAAATTGTTGAATTTACTAGAAAGTAGATTAAATGTTAACCAAGTGAGATGAATTCGCAAAGAAAAATGTAATAGTTGATATTTCAACAAAAAACAAATTTTTATTTTAAATAAAAAACAGTTGGCGACAACCAAAAAATACGAATTATCAATAAAATAGTTGAATTTTCAAATTAAAATATTCATTTTCAACAAATAGTTCAATTTTTAACTAAAAAAAGTTAATTTTTAATTTAAAAGATGAATCTGCGATCCAAGGATAACTGCGCGACCAAAAGATGACTGTTCGACCCAAAGACAACTGCGCAACCAAAAGATGCCATTTTTAACAAAATTGTTGACTTTTCTATAAAGTAGATTAATTGTTAATCAAGTGAGACGAATTCGCAAAGAAAAATGTAATAGTTGACATTTCAACAAAAAATAAATTTTGATTTTAAATAAAAAACAGTTGGCGTCAAACAAAAAAGACGAATTTGCAATAAAATAGTTGAATTTTCAACTAAAAAGATTCACTTTCAACCATATAGTTGAATTTTTAACAAAAAATTAATAAATTTTTAACTAAATTGTTGAATTTTCAGATAAAAAATTATTTTCATCCAAAAAGACAAATTTTCAACTGAACAGATGAAAAAATAACGATTTTTCTAAAACCAATTTAGGTTTTGGACCAAAGAGATGAATTTCAAACTAAAATGAAGAATCTTCAACCAAAAGAATAAAGCATCTTCAACCAAAAAAATAAAGAATCCTCAACCAAAAAAAAAAATAAAGAATCTTCAACCAAAAAAAAAGAATCTTCAATAAAAAAATAAGGAATCTTCAACCAGAAAAATGAGTTTTTAACAAAATTGTTGAATTTTCTAGAAAGTAGATTAATTGTTAAAAAAGTGAGATGACTTCACAAGGAAAAATGTAATAGTTGATATTTCAACAAAAAACAAATTTTGATTTTAAATAAAAAACAGTTGGCGTCAACCAAAAAATACGAATTATCAATAAAATAGTTGAATTTTCAAATTAAAATATTCACTTTCTAACAAATAGCTGACTTTTTAACTAAAAAAATTAATATTTAACTAAATTGTTGAATTTGCAGAAAAAAATGATTTGTACTAAAAAAGACAAATTTTCAACCAAAAAGATGAATCTTCAACTAATAATATTAATTTTTATCAAAGTAGTTCAACTTTTAACCAAATAGTTGAATTTTCAACCAAAGAAGATGAATTGTCAACAAAGTACATGCATTTTCAATCAAATAGTTGAATCTTCAATCAAAAAAGATGTTAATTTAAAATAAAAAACAGTTGCTTTTTAATTAAATAGTTGAATCCAGGAAGACTAATTTTTTTAGAAGAGAACTGAAAATGTGATTTAAAAAAAGGACTTGAATTTTCAAGAAAATAAATAAATTTTCAACAAAGAAGTATAGTTTTTAGTCAAATAGTTGAATTTTCAACCAAATGGTCGAATTTTCAAGTAAAAAAATAAACTTTTAACCAAATAGTTGAATTTTCAAGCCAAAAAGACGAATCTTCAACAAAACAGTTAAATTTTCGACCAAAGTAGATAATTTCTTAACAAAATAGTTGAATTTTCTACAAAATAATGAAAATTTCAACAAAATAGTTCAATTTCGAACCAAATAGTTGAATGTTCAACAAAATAACTAAATTTTTAACCAAATAGTTGAATTTTCAACTAAAAAAATGAATTCTCAAATAAATAGTTGAATTTTTCAGTAGTTAAATTTATAGTTAAAAAATGTATATTCAACCAAAAAGGCTAATTTTCAACAAAATAGTTAAATTTTCAACCAAACAAATGAATCTTCAACTAATAAAATTAATTTTTAAGAAGATAGTTTAACTCTCAAATAAATATTTGAATTTGCAATCAAGAAGATTAATTTTCTATAAAAAAGACAAATTTTATACAAAATATATGAATTTTCTACCAACATTTTTTTGTAACTAAATAGTTGAATTTTCAACAAAATGATTGAATTTTTAATAAGCTAGTATAATTTTTAATCAAATAGTTGAATTTTAAAGTCAGATAAAGGAATTTTCAACCTAAGGGTCGAATTTTCAACTAAAAAAGATCAATTTTCAACGAAATAGTCTAATTTCCAAATAAAAAATATCAATTTCCTACCAAAAGTGGAATAGTTAAATTTTCAATTAAAAAAATTAATTTTCAACAAAAAAAAACGAATTTTCAACAAAACAGTTAAATTTTTACAAATCAGTTTAGTTTTTAACCAAGTAGTTGAATTTTTAATTTAAAAATATTAATTTTCTAATAAAATTATGAACCTTCAACTGAAACAGTTTAATCTTTAATCAATAAAATATATTTAAAAAAATGAATTTTCAACTGAACAGATGAATTTTTGACTAAAATTATGAATCTTCAACAAAAAAGACGAATTTTCAAAAAAATAGTTGAATCCTCAACAGAAGATTTACTTTTAACCAAACAATTGCACTTTTATTTAAAAAATATTAGCTTTCTACTAAAAGAGATGACTTTTTAAAACAAACGATGAATTTTCAACAAAAAAAAGAATAAAGTTAAATTTTCAATTAAGAAAGATTTTCGTTGAATTTTCAATACCAAAGTATGTTTGGATTTTGAAAAATGAAAAAGGTTTCTGACGAGAAAAAGATTTTATTCATCTTGAAGAAAAAATCATTAAAATCTTGTTATTCAGAACTTTTTGGTATGAAACTTATCTCCGATGTGACTTTCTTTTTTTTGAAATATTTTTTTTAATCTTACCTCTTTATTGGTGAAAATTTTTTACAAATTTTCTTAGATTAAAAAAAATGTAAGTATTAATTTCTGGTGAATTTACTCATAAAAATATTTTACAACACCTCTATAAATAATTAACAATTCTTTTCGAAATTAAACAATTTATTGAATTTTAAATTTCAATCTCAAAAAAATTGGGTAATTTTGTTCTTCTCCAAATAACATCAAATGAGGGGCTAAGATTAAAAAAATATTTTTGGTTTGGACCACCATAATATAAAACTTTTGTAAGTTCAGATGAATATCTGAAGAGTTTCGAAAAGTTTTTTGAGAAAAGTTGAATTTTTTTTTTTTTGTAAATAGAGCAATGTGGCTTTAATATAGAAGGCATGCAATAAAAGTCGAAACGACTAGACGAAGCTTTAGAAACGCCATTGTTCCGTCGAGTTTCGAGGGTGCTTCTGGCGGATTGCATTGACGTTGGCGGATGTTGCAAACAGCAATTTGAAATGCCTTTTAACCCACAAACGACTCTATATATTTTTTCTTTCTCTTTACCTGCCTCCATGGAAGAATCTTTCGTTATTACGCATTTCTATATCTTTTAAATGAAGAAAATTGCATTATTTTATAATTACCAAGTGTTTTAATAGTATATTATGCAACCAAGGGGGGCAAGAGAGCAAAAGATGAATGTGCGACCCTAAGATAACTGCGCGACCAAAAGATGACTGTGCGACCCAAAGACAACTGTGCGACCCAAAGACAACTGTGCGACCAAAAGATGAATGTGCGACCCAAAGACAACTGTGCGACCCAAAGACAACTGTGCGACCCAAAGACAACTGCGCGATCAAAAGATGACTGTGCGACCCAAAGACAACTGTGCGACCAAAAGATGAATGTGCGACCCAGAAACAACTGTGCGACCAAAAGATAACTGTGCGACCCAAAGACAACTGCGCGATCAAAAGATGACTGTGAAGAACCAAAGACAACTGTGCGACCAAATGATGACTGCGCGAGACCAATACTAGTAGTGCGAGAGCCCAAGATTATTGCGCGAGCCAAAGATGAATGTGCGACCTGAAGATTACTGCGCGACCTGAAGATTACTGCGCGACCAAAAGACAACAGCGCAACCAAAATATAACTGTGCGACCCAAAGACAACTGTGCGACCAAAAGATGACTGTGCGACCCAAAGACAACCGTGCGACCAAAAGATGACTGTGCGACCAAAATACAACTGCGCGACCAAAAGATGACTGTGCGAGCAAAAGATGACAGCGCGAGTCCGAGACTAGTAGTGCGAGAGCCCAAGATTAATGCACGAGCCAAAGATGAATGTGCGACCCAAAGGCAACTATGCGACCAAAAGATGACTGTGCGACCCAAAGAAAACTGCACGACCAAAAGATGAATGCGCGAGTCCAAGACTAGTAGTGTGAGAGCCCAAGATTAATGCACGAGCCAAAGATGAGTGTGCGACCCAAAGGCAACTATGCGACCAAAAGACAACTGCGCGACCAAAAGATAATTGTGCGACCCAAAAACAACTGCGCGACCAAAAGGTGACTGTGCGACCCAAAGAAAACTGCACGACCAAAAGATGACTGGGCGAGTCCAAGACTAGTAGTGCGAAAGCCCAAGATTAATGCGCGACCCAAAGATGAATGTGCGACCCAAAGACAACTATGCGACCAAAAGACAACTGTGCGACCCAAAGACAACTGCGCAACCAAAAGATGACTGTGCGACCCAAAGACAACTGCGCGACCAAAAGATGACTGTGCGACCCAAAGACAACTGCGCGAACAAAAGATGACTGCGCGAGCCAAAGATGAATGTGCGACCCAAAGACAACTGCGCGAACAAAAGACTCGTAAGACACAGACATGAGAAACGGCCGCATTCATACGTGTGTTATATAAAATATATTTTAATATTCAATTCTATTCAGTTAATTTAACTAAATTGCTAATAAATTACAAATTCAAAATTCCAAAAATTTGTATTATTTTTATAACAATTTGTATTGACACTGTAAAGGTTACAATAAAGTATGAAGATTGTGTTACAATCGATCAGTGCTAGTAAGTACTGTATTTCATATGTATATTTCTGTTTCTTAAAATGCTATTAGTCCTAGGGATTTTTAAAAATAAATAAAAATGCAAATTTCAAAGTAAATGAAATAAAAATGTATACGAAAGCAGTATGAAAATGTAAATAAATGACAATAAAAAAAATAAAGTAAATGAAAATGTAAATGTAAAGAAACATAAAAATTGAATAAAAATGTAAATATAAATGTCAAAACATATTCAAAAAATTTTTAATTAAAAAAATATTAAAATGTAAAGAAAATTGAAATTTAAAGAAAATGAAAACGTAATGAAACTGTAAAGAAAATGAAAATGTTAATTAAATTGAATTAAAAATGCAAAGAAAATGATAATTTAAAGAAAATAAAACTTTAGAGAAAATAAAAATACAAAGAAAATAAAAATTTAAAGAAAATACAAACTTGAGGAAAATTTAAAGGAAATGAAAATCCAAAGAAAATAAAAATTAAATAAAAATGTAAATTAAATGAAATTTGAAATGCAAAGAAAATTATAATTGAAAGAAAATGAAAATATAAATTTAAATAAAATGAAACTAAAAAAGCAGCGAAAATGAAAATATAAAGAAAATTATAATATCAAGAAAAACAAAATATAAAGGAAATGGAATAAAAATTAAAATATAAAGAACATGAAAATGTAATGGAAAAGGAATAAAAATGCAAATGTTAAAGCAAACTAAAAAAAAATAAAAATTCAAAGAATTTGATAATGTAATGAAAACGAAAACGTAATGAAGCTGTTAAGAAAATTAGAATGTAGATTAAATAAAAATGTAAATATAAAAGTAAAGCGAATTGAAAATGCAAAGAAAATGAAAATGGAATAAAAAATGAAAATTAAATGAGATTGGAAATGCAAAGAAAAGAAAATCGAATGAAAATGCAAAGAAAAAGAAAATAAAAAGTTAACGAAAATGAAAATGTAAAGAAAATGAACATTCCAAGAACATAGAAACTTAAGGAAAATGAAAATATAAAGAAAATGGAAATGCAATGAAAATGCAATGAAAATGCAAAGAAAATAGAAATGTAAAGAAAATTAAAATGGAATAAAAAATGAAAATTAAATGAAATTGAAAATGCAAAGAAAAGGAAAAGGAAATTGAATGAAAATGCAAATGTAAATAATATTTAAAATGAAAAAAGGGACTATAAAGAAAATAGAAATGTAAAGAAAATTAAAAGGAAATAAAATGAAAATTAAAAGGAAATAGAATGAGAGTGGAATGAAAATTCAAATTAAATTGAAAATGCAAAGAAAAAGAAAATACAAAGAAAATAAAAACTTAACGAAAATTTAAAGAAAATGAAAATTTCAAATAAAGAAAACGGAATGCAAAGAAAATTAAAATGGAATAAAAAATGAATGAAAATGAAAATTAAATGAAATTTAAAATGCAAAGAAAAGGAAATTGAATGAAAATGCAAATGTAAATAATATTTAAAATGCAAAAAAAATCGAATAGAAATGTAATGAAAATTAAAATGGAATAAAAAATGAAGGAAACTGAAAATGTACATTAAATGAAAATGAAAATGCACAGAAAATTAAAAGGAAATGAAATGAAAATGAAATGGAATGAAAATGCGAATAAAAACGCAAATGAAATAGAAAATGCAAAGAAAAAGAAAATACAAATAAAATAAAAACTTACCGAAAATGAAAATTCAAAGAAAATTAAAATGTAAGGGAAATGAAAACGTAAAGAAAATGAAAATGGAATGAAAATGTAAACGACATACAAAATTTTTTAATAAATTGAAATGTTATGAAAATGAAAATTCAAAGAAAATGAAAGTGTCAAAAATGCAATGAAAATGAAAATGTGAAAAAAAAAGAAAATGGAAATATTAGCTTGTATGGCTTTGTATGTCTAAACAAAACGCCAAGTTTCAAGCAGTCAAAAGCCCTGAAAACCATGATAACAAATGAAACTTCGCTGCAAGCGAAATGATATTCCCGTCCTATCTTCCCGTTGCACTTCATCGACAAAGAAAGGTAGCAGTTCCTCTTTGAATGTCACATTCAATTATAATATCTGCTTTTCCAGCCTCTGGGACTGATGCAGATACCATTTTTCATTTAAAAATAATATAATAATTTTAAAAATAGCAAAAAAGTAGCACTTTTTTATTAAAAACAAAAAATTAGCACCGTCAACCGGGGTAATTAGGGATCATTCGGGGCAAATATGGATCAAATTTATGCTCTATAATTCAGTGATTTTTTTTTAAATGAGACTTTCTGTAGATCTTATGAACAATATTCTTAGGGCATACAAAAAATTTCATTTAAAAAATAAAATGTTGTAGGGAGGAATGATTTGATCCATAATTACGTTTTCATTTTCATTAAATTTCCTTTATATTTTCATTTTATTTGAATTTTAAATTTTATTTAATTTGCTCTTACATTTACAGTTTCGTTCTAATTCCGTTTTCATTTCATTTTAATTTTATTTACATTTTATTTAATTTAAAAAAAAAATAAAAATCTCTCTAAGTTTTTATTTTCTTTACATTTTGATTTTCATTAGATTTTTTATATTTTTTTGTACTTTCATTTTCTTTGAATTTTCATTTTCGTTTACTGTTAATTTTCATTTCTCTTTACCTTTTTATTTCATTTTTATTTTCTGTAAATTTTCATTTCCTTTACATTTTCATTTTCTTTATATTTTCTTTTTCTTTACATTTGCACTTTTATTCAATTTCCTTCTCATTTTCTTTGCATTTTCAATTTCATTTCATTTAAATTTTGATTGATTTTTTATTCCATTTTCATCAAGTTTTTATTTTGTTTAAATTTTCATTTCCTTTATATTTTTATTTTCTCTGCATGTTAAATTTCATTTGCTTTTACATTTTCATTCAGTTTTTATTCCAATTTAATGTTACTGGCATTTTCATTCCATTTTCATTAGGTTTTTACTTTCTTTAAATTTTTTTTCTTTGCATTTTCAATTTAACAGCATTTTCTTTATATTATAATTTTCTTTATATTTTCTTTTTCTTTGCATTTTCAATTTCATTTAATTTTCTTTACATTCTAATTTTCTTTACATTTTCATTAAATTTTCAATTTTATTTACTTTTATATTTTAATTTCCATTCCATTTTCATTCCTTTTTATTCCATTCTAATTTTCTTTGCATTAATATTTTCTTTGAATTTTCATTTTCATTCCATTTCCATCTTCTTTAAACTTTCATTTTCCGTTTCTTTTTCAATTTCATTTATTTATATATTTTAATTTCCATTACATTTTGTTTAATTTTTATTTTCGTTGCATTTTCAACTTTAGTTACTTTACATTTTCATTCAATTTTAAATTTTATTTTTATTTTCTTTACATTTCTATTTCCTTAGCATTTTCTTTGCATTTTCAATTTCATTTAATTTCCTTTATATTATAATTTTCTTTACATTTTCATTACTTTTTCAATTTAATTTACTTCTATATTTTAATGTCCATTCCATTTTCATTCCTTTTTATTCTATTCTAATTTTCTTTGCATTCATATTTTCTTTGAATTTTAATTTTCATTCCATTTCCATCTTCTTTATATTTTCATTTTCTTTCAGTTTTGATTTTCTTTATATTTTCATTTTATTTTTATTTTCAATTTCATTTTATTTTTATTATAATTATTTTCACATTTTCCTTGCTTTTTCAGTTTCATTTCATTTATTTATATATTTTAATTTCCATTACATTTTCTTTAATTTTTATTTACGTTGCACTTTCAATTTCAGTTACTTTACATTTTCATTCAATTTTCAATTTTATTTTAATTTTCTTTACATTTCTGTTTTCTTTGCATTTTCTTTAAATTTTCAATTTCATCACATTTACATTTTCTTTACATTTTCATTTTCTTCAAATTTTCATTTTCCTTATGTTTATATTTTCTTTATATTTTAATTTTCTTTGCATTTTCAATTTCATTTTCTTTTCTTTATATTATAATTTTCTTTACATTTTCATTACATTTTCAATTTAATTTACTTCTACATTTTAATTTCCATTCCATTTTCATTCCTTTTTATTCTATTCTAATTTTCTTTGCATTCATATTTTCTTTGAATTTTAATTTTCAT
>JAABKJ010013477.1:0-10300 GCA_011634705.1 Andricus grossulariae
ACGTGGCCATGAATGGGATTTACTGCGGTCCTACTGGGAGCCGATGTCATTTTTTAGATGACAGTCGCTCCCAGTGGAACCCTGTGGTGATTGTTAACCTTTAGTTTTTAATTATATGAACCACAATTAACAGTTACACATTTTATCTTCAATGGATAATAATGAGTATTATTATCACACATTGAACTGAGCTCGATACTCAGTTCATGAATAAACAAGAACAGAATGTTTCAATTGCTTAAACGAATTGGAGCTGCCACTTTATTTTATTTTTTGATGGGCTCGCAATTTGATCTTCATTAACAATTACGTATGCTTAGGAATGTCAGACGTTTCAAGTAAGTCCAATGAACACGAAAATACAAAAGAATTTAATTGTTATTATCGTTATGTGTTAGTATAGATATTAAAATAACAGTTTACATAACTGTTGTAATGATTTTTGAGTTAACCTAATTGGAGCATCTCTTGAATCATAGGACCGCGTTACACCGGCGAGCCTACAGTAGGCCAGCCTAGAAGCTTACATACGAGAGTGGCTCAATTTCGCGTCGGTGCAAATGCGTTATCGGCAGTGGCTCGCTGTCACACGCGTGGTGTCCCGGGAATTTAACAAATTAATGAAATTCAGGGAGTTCACGGAATCCAAAGAATTCACGGAATTCATGGAATCCACGGAATTCCCGAAATTTAAGGATTTCACGAAATTCATGGAATTCAGCGAATTCATGGAATCCAGCGAATTTATGAAATTCCACGATTTGAAGGAATTCCACTGTTTGAAGAAAATTTCATTTCATTCAAACATTCTTTCGAAGATTCATTTCTATCGTGCGTCCCGAGGCACACTCATATTTTCATGTTATCATTTACACATACCTTACCTTTCTCAAGATATTTCAAAATATGTGACAATGCAAATTCATGGAATTCAACGAATTCATGGAATTCCATGAATTGCTTGAATTCCATGAATTCCTTGAATTCCACGAATTCCTTGAATTCCATGAATTCCTTGGATTCTATGAATTCCATGAATTCCTTGAATTCCATGAATTCCTTGAATTCCATGAATTCCTTGAATTCCATGAATTCCTTGAATTCCATGAATTCCATGAATTCCATGAATTCCTTGAATTCCATGAATTCCATGAATTCCATGAATTCCTTGAATTCCAGGAATTCCATGAGTTTCTTGAATTCCATGAATTCCTTGAATTCCATGCATTTCTTGAATTCCACGAATTCCTTGAATTCCATGAGTTCCACGAATTCCATGAATTCCTTGAATTCCATGAAGTTCTTGAATTCCATTAATTTCTTGAATTCCTTGAATTGCATGAATTCCTTAAATTCCATGAATTGTATGAATTTCATGAATTACACGAATTCCTTGAATTCCATGAATTCCTTAATTTACATGAATTTCTTGAATCGCACGTATTCCTTGTATTTCATGAATTCCTTAATTTACATGAATTTCTTGAATTCCATGAATTTCTTGAATTCCAATATTACGCGCTGGAGCTTGACGCGACGTGACGCTCGAGCATTGCGTGGCGTGACGTCAAGGTCGAACGTTGCGTGACGATTCTTATGCATTCATTCCTCGTGCAAAAAGGCCATACCGCGCCCTAAGAAGTTTCACTTCAAAAATTTTGAGCATTCAAAAAGGGGATGTCCTTACAGTCCTGTTTCTAAAACAATTAAAAATCGTTTTTAAAAACACCTTAAATCATATGTTTTAAAGTTTTGAATGATTTTACTACCAGAAAGAGAAACGTCAGAAATAACTGTTTTCCAAGGTTTCCATAGGTGACGAAAAATTCTTTCTTCAACACATGCGTGAAAACCACGGGTTTTCGAGCGTGTGCAGCGGGCTGCAAGTTACTGTATGTTGACCAGGGAAATGTTTTTTTAACAGTGCAGAATGTTTCACAATATATTGAGGGTTCTGTCTGCATGTAAATAGTATTTAATAAATGTTTAATAGTTTTTTGTCTAGTATTGTCTAGTGTAAGTATTCAATAAAAATTTGTTATATAAAAGTTTATTAATTTTACTTAAAATGTTAAACTTTAAAGCATTTGAGAAACTCAGAACACTACATTTAAAAATTTTTTTATAAGTTTCCACGAAACTTCTGTAATTTTTTACTTGTTTTCAACTACTCTGACAATACAAGCGAAATAACCAAAACTAACTTTTCATCATAAAAATCAGGCAATTAATTTAGTTATCCTAATTTTTTAATAATGTAACGTTTAAAATATATACATGTCATGAAACTACATCAACAAGCAGAATAAGCGTTAATATTCGAAAACTTGAATGCGCCACATTCCCCGCCGCGCCGCATACGCCGCCGCTACCCTATTATTAAAAAACCTCTACAAATTTCAATTTTAATGCGATTTGCAAAAGTCTGATTTTTCAATTTTTTATTCTACATAATTTTTTCATAAAGTAATGTTCATAAAAAACCGTGTTAACAGATATGCAAGTTGCTTGACGGTAGACTAATTTCTTTCTCTGGTATAGTTCGATATGCATTGGATAAGGTATATCGGTAATGTTTAAAAATCGATTAAAAGATAATAATAATTATTCTGTTGTTGTGAAAAATTTTATGATACGCTTATAATTATGTTTTTTTTTTAATTTATCAATGATAGCGATTACATTTGTTATAGAAAAATTAACAATCAGTAACAAAAAGTTAGTTGATTTTCGTAGAAAAAATGGTTTCTTCTGCCTGCATAGTTTACTATAAATCAAGAAAGGTTCTCGAATATTTTATCGTCATAAAATAATAATTGCTATTGTTATAAGCAAATCAAATGAATAAAAACAAATATTTGGTACTTTCACGCAGACTTTTCTTACAGCGTATCCAATCTAGATTAACTCAGCGAATGTAGGACACACTGACACAAACCAATCCGGCTTCCCTTGCCCTTCGCAGGTGCGTACGTTTAGACTCGGCCTGATAGTTACCATTTTTGCAAAAAAAATTTGAAAAAAAGTCAAAATTTGTTTGATTTTTTTTGTTCGCTAATAAGCAGATAGAGTAGTATAGTAATTCATGGTTCATGACTGGTAGCCAACATTGGCAAATGATTTCGAAAAAATGGGTGTCTTGGCTACCATTTAATGGGCTAATAATCGAACCAACCATGGGTCAAGCATGTGACAAAAATGAAAGAAATGACTATATAAAAATTATTTTTCATACCGCTGATATTACATTCTCATCAGAGAAGGTATTAGATTTGTGTAAAATTTGACCCCCTCCGTTTTGTCAAATGTCCACGTTTTGAGACATTCTGAACCCACAAAACAGGTTTTCGCGAATATGTCTGTCTGACTGTGTGTATTCCTGTATGTCTGTATGTATGTATGTATGTAGATTGGATAAAAATTAAACAAGTGAGCGCTTTTTCAACATTTTTGGGACTACTTTTTTTTAACCTAAAAATTTCATGTGTGGATGTTTGTAGTACTGACGAAGGCAAACATCTTACTCAGATGACTTTTTTTGATAAAACGAAAATTACCGGAGCTATAGCATTTAGAAAATTCCAAAAAACAAACGAAAATGAATATTTTAGGCCAAAAAACGCACGATATAAAAGGAGTCAAGGAGAGAAAAATGTTTCTTTTTGAACGCCCTACAATATTGTTATAAGACTTTTTCCAATTTTCTTGAAAAATTGAAAATTCAAATTTTTATCGATAAAAAAAAATATTGAAAAATAAAAATTCCATTTTTCGGTCAAGCTATACAAGATGAAAAAAAAGATAAACAGACAAACATAGTGCATCAAAAAATATCTACAAATTTGTTATGAATCACTTTTTGATGAGATGCGTAGTTTTTGTTTCATTCGAAAAAAACTGATTTAAAAATGAAATTAATTGAATTTATGGACAAACGACACAAACCACAACAAAAATCAATAGAAAAAAGTTGTTCACTCAGAAAAGAGCTACGAATTTTTTGATAATCATTTTTGGATGAGATGCGTCATTTTTGTTTCACTCGTGAAAAATAACATTAAAAAATAAATTTGTTTTTTTTAGAAACGACGCAAAGTTCGAAAAAAGATGAATAGACAACAGTTGATCATATGATGTAGAAAATTTTGCATTTTGGACAAAATCAAGTGCGAAGCACGAGGAACGTGTTGAGAATGTATTCGTTAAAGCCGAAGGAGCTTTAACAAAAGAGAATTCAAAATCACCAAATTAAAGTTGTCGATGATTTGACCTTTAATTTTAACAGGTATGTACATAAATGTGGGAGGAATACAAAGACCGAGCGCGTAGCGCGAGGTTCAATACAGTATCGAGCGCGAAGCGCGAGATAACTATATTATCAAAGCGAATTGGCATTCTTTGCGCTTGCTTGGCCCATGCTTCGTCCAATAATTGGTTTATCAATGGCAATCAAGTTTCCCATGTTTTCGAAATCATTTACAGTCTTGGCTACCAGTCATAAAACATGAATAATGGTTACCAATTCTTAGCATTAGCCTTATTATCCGAAGCTTTCGCCAATGTTGGCCCAAGACTGGTGATGAATCTTGTGCCAGTTAAAAACCAATGTTCACCAGTATTAGAACAATCTTGGCTCAATGGTTAACATGTGCGATTTTCTACTGGGACTTGCTTACAAAGCATCACTATTATTAATAATTATTTCTATAAATAAATTATATACACAATTCTTCAATATATCCATTTAAAGACAACAAAACATCATTTTTTCTTCTAATCTTCCTTAAATGTTGTCCCGAGTGATAGCTGAAGTCCTTGCAATGCTTTTAACACCTTCAGATTCTTTTAAATTCTTTCAACTTCATTGTAAGCTTCTATATTTCTCGGAATTCCCTGAATCATCTGGATTCCGGGAATTCTGGTAATTGGCGAAATTGAAAGAACTCACGGAATTCAAGGAGTTCACGGATATTACGGGATATAAAGGTTTCAAGGATTTTGCGGAATTCAAGAAAAATAAGGAATTTTCGGAATTCACAGGATTCAAAGAATTCAAGGAATTCTGCGAATCCAAGGAATTCAAGCATTTCACAGAATTACAAGGAATCCCAGAAATTCAAGCAGTTGACAGAATGCAAGAAAATCACAGAATTCCAAGTATTCACAGGAATCAAGGATTTCACATAATTCAAGGATTTCACATAATTCAAGGATTTCACAGAATTCAAGGAACTCACAGAATTCATAAAGTTTAGGAAATTCAAGGAATTCACAGAATTGAAGGAATTGATAGAATACGAGGGATTTACAGAATTCAAGGAATTCACAGAATTCAAAGGATTCACAGAATTCAAGGAATTCACAGAATTCAAGGAATTCCCAGAATTCAAGGAATTCACAGAATTCAAGATATTCACAGAATTCGAAGGATTCACAGACTTTAAGAAATTCACAGAATTCGAGGGATTCACAGAATTCAAGGAATTTATAGAATTCAAGAGATTCACAGAATTGGAGGGATTCACAGAATTCAAGGAATTCACAGAATTCGAGGGATTCGCAAAAGTCAAGGAATTCACAGAATTCGAGGGATTCGCAGAATTCAAGGAATTCACAGAATTCGAGGGATTCACAGAATTCAAAGACTTTACAGAATTCAAGAGATTGACAGAATTCGAGGAATTCACAGAATTCAAGGAATTCACAAAATTCAAGGAATTGACCGAATTCAAGGAATTCACGGAATTCGAGTAACGCATGGAATTTAAGGATTTTACAAAATTCAAGTAATGTACAGAATTCAAGAAATTTAAAGAATTCAAGGATTTCACATAATGCAAGGAATTAACAAAACTCAAGGAATTCACCAAATTCAGGGAATTTACATGATTCAGAGTATTCCCAGAATTCAAGGAATTTACAGAATTTAAGGATTTCACAGAATTCAAGTAATTCACGGAATTCGAGTAACTCATGGAATTCAAGGATTTCACAAAATTCAAGGAATTTACAGAATTGAAGGATTTCACAGAATTCAAGGAATTTACAGAATTCAAGAAATTCACAAAATTCAAGTAATTCACGGAATTCAAGTAACTCGTGAAATTCAAGGATTTCACATAATTCAAGAAACTCGCAGGATTCAAGAGAGTCACAGAAATCGAGAAATCCGCAGAATTCATGTAATTTACGGAATGCAAGTAATCCATGGAATTCAAGGATTTCACGTAATTCAAGGAGTTCACAGAATTGAAGTAACTCGCAGAATTCAAAGAAACTCACACAATTCAAGAAAATAACAGAATTCATTAAATTAATTAATTTCTACACGGGTGTAGCCGCGCACCTTCACTATCCACGCGGAACGACAGGCACGATGAGGCGAAATTAAATACCAAAGTTTAAAATAATTTTTAGAACACAATTTTCAATTTATTTCAAAATTTGTTCTTCAGGAAAATCTAGTATTGAATTTATAATTGATATGTGCAAGCGATGTTTGAATTGCTATCGTTTAAAACTGTATGTTACTGCAAATATCGAACAAATTCTGATTCTCTCTTTTTTCTTCTATGTTTTTGTAAACAACTTTACAACAACTTTTGTTTTTCTTTAAAACTTTCCTACACTCAGTGTCTCTTGTATTTTATGTGCAGGGGTATGTGTGAGTTGAAAAAGCTTGATATCCTGGGTAAAAAAATTATGGTATGGGATTGATCTAGAAAAACATGTTTGAAATCGTATGGGAATGATCTCTCACATAGTGCAGGAAAAGTATGGCAAATAAGACGATCTCATACTTCATGTATATTTGAATGAAGTATAGAGGACGTTTAGCTCAAATATAGCTCAAATACAACAATATATGGTTGGGGTATGGGAAAAGTATTTCTAAAGTTTATCTGAGAAGTATAGCTGCAGTATAACTGAATTATAGATGAAGTATAGCTGATGTTCAGTCATAGTATGGCTGAAGTGTATCTCGAAGTGTATAGCATTAGTATATAAGTATATAAGTATATCTCTACATGCTCAAGCATGTAGATTATGTCTAAGTTGAAGGAAAAGAATGACTATAGTATGTATAGCCGTATTATTGCTGACGGGAGATAATTGGATATCTGAAATGCATGAAAATAGAGATCCAGAATCATGATTTTCGCAATGTCAAAAAATATTGTTTGTAACTTCTAAAATAAGTAAAATGCAAATTAGTAGAATGTTGATTGTGACATAAATTGTTCAACTTTATATCATGCGAAATTTAACATTAAACATTTCACCTGAGTGACAATTTAATTAAATATTCTGTATGCTATCAATATTATGTTCAGGAATCAAAGATCTCTTAAGATCTCAAGGATATTTTACCAATATATATGATATAAGAATCATATAAGTTGGCCATTGTCCGTCGTATATTATATATCCTCATGAACAATATTCAAAACATATTTGACTTTCATCATTTATGACACCTTATGTTTTATCCCGTTACTAGGATATCTTCAATAACAAATGAGTGCAATTCTTTATCTGATACTTTTTCCATATCTAAGTACGAGTATAAATTAAGTATAATCTGTACTTCAGCTATACTTAAATATAGATGCTTAAGCCTATGCTTCAGAAAGACTTAAGTCTAGATGAAGTATATCCCATACTTCATATAAACTTTATCTATACTATTTCAATATACTTGAAGTATGGGATTGTCTCATTTACCATAAATTTTTTATACTTTGGAAAGTAAATGATTGATCACTCCCATACTTGAGATTTTTGCTTTGGAAGCAATATTATTGGTTATAAACAAATTATAATATTGAAAGTAAATATTATCGATTATTCGTCTTTGAAGTACACAATATTTTAGCAATAAAATTACTTCCTTTATTGACAAGATGATACTTGATCATGATACTATTTCTCAATTTTATGAAAAAAAAACTATATAAAAAAAAATATCAACAAATTAGAAAAAAATATTTTGGGCATATATCGGTAATGATGAATCTTTTTTTTTTAATTTCCCTGAATTATATTGCCACTAATGTTTAGTTGTTTGTCTATAGAATTAACAAAGAATATCAAATGACAAATTTTTCTCTGTGAACTTTACTGGTGACAGCACTTAACAATGATCAAGATAAAAATAATTTTCTTCTGCTTTCATTATAATATATTTTTATATATAGTTTATATAATTTGTTTAGGAAATTAACAAACGATATATAATGAAAAATTTTCATATTAATACACATACCATGCGAAACGTAGATTACAGAGAATAAACCAAGTTTGTTCTATCTATGAAACTGACAATATGTATTCATTTATAAAATTGTTTCAGAATGTAACAATTAATATAAAATAACACATTTTTATGATTATCCACACCTTGTAGATAAAAGCAATTAATTTTATCGATAAAATATTACTTTAAAAACGGACAATCGATAACGTTCATTATTCGATATTATAAAGGGTTTATAACAAATTAAATTGCGTATTAAAGCTTTTTCGTTCGCACACTTCCCTAAACATTCGATACAAGAGACACTGTGAGTAAGAAAGTTGTTTACAAAAGGTCTGTCATTGTGCGTGGATAGTGAGTCCGCGCGGCTGCGCTAAAAATTAATTTCTCCGAAATTTGAAGCGTTTGTCAATTTCTTTTTATAAACGCAGAAAATGATAAGGAATCAAAATATTTATATTTGAGGAGAATTAAAAGTATTGAATCCAAACTTTTTAAAATACTTTTCTAGCTTCTTAAAAATTTTTGCAGTTTAGAATTGCATTAAAAAGGCATAAAAAGGCCCTGAATTTAAACGAATTTTGAAAAACATTTTAATCGTGAACCTCGCTCACCCAACACTAAATCGTCATAAAAGTTTCATCAAAATCGCTAGACCACCTACAACTCTAATATTCAGGAAGTGGATTAATCCAGGAGTGATATTTTGTGATGCCTATAAATGGCTACAAAGAACATTTCTTTATATAATCTGCGTACAAACTCAATAAATAGTATATAATAATATATTTGGAAAAATAGACATGACCCGTTTCATTATTTAATATGTAGGAGATATTTTACTAATATTTATTAAAATTTTCAATCATTAGTTTTTGGCAAGGATTTGAAATATGAGGATATTTTGTCTCGTATATAGTAAATCGAACGACTATTCTATTTAATTCAGAGAACTAATATACTCCTCACAAAAATATTCTATTTATTTGTCAAAATAATTACTAAGTGTGTCAATGAACCTTATACGCTAAAAAAGCTGAAGAAACGCTTTTTTTTGCTATTTCATTATTTACTTATTCGATATTAATAAAATAAAAAATATTAAATTCACAGATATAAGTAACATATAGAATAAATAATATAACAGCGAAAAAAAAACACATTTTTCTAGCAGTTTTACCTCAAAAGGTACAATTTCACAGTTATCGATTTTTTAAACAATTACAAAGGTTGTAATGAGTATATTATTTTCCACATATTGATGGAAAAATCCGTTCAATTAAAAAAATTAGTTGTAAATTATCAAACAAATAATCAGATAACCGAAACAATGTTCCTCTACATTATTCTCAGCTTACAAGATACATACAGCCAAAAACTTTATATTGTTGAAAAATTGTAACTTATTCATGATAAATACATTGCTTCTTCATATTGATTAAAAAGCTCGCCCCATTCAGAAAATAGCATCATTTGCTAACCAAACTCAAAAATGGATTTTGTAAATAATTAAGAATGATGTGGAAGTTCAATAAAATGTATATGGCATATCGATTAGTGATGATTTATGAAACAAAGTTCCTAAACAATTTACTACTACTTTGCATAGAAACCGCAGGGTCCCACTGGGAGCAACTGCCATCTAAAAGTGACACCAGCTCCCAGTAGGACCGAGGTAAATCACACTCCTGGCCACGTCTCACAACCGTGAGATGGTATTGATGTTCACATGATGATGGTCACAGGACACGACCACATCACAACGACAGGCCGTTAAAAACCTCGTGTGTTTTGAGGACCCGAAGAAACCCAAGGATGACAGCTTTCTGCATCCATCTCGCAAGTGCCGTTGCATATTTTTGTTACGCGGGTATGGCTTTAAGGTTACGAATCAGTGCTAGTTTCACACCTCCGAGAGCACCTATCACAAGGACAATTACTTGTACCGAATATTTTGATTACATTAGTTGCAGCTCTCTTTTAAGTTCTTGATACCTTTCCTCCTTTTCTTTCTCCTTGGCAGTGATGTTGTATTCGGAAGGA
>JAABKJ010013478.1:0-10300 GCA_011634705.1 Andricus grossulariae
GAACCTGTTGTTACATGCATTTGGCTGGCAGAATTGCGCGATATTACTCTGTGACGTCATCATGGAATGTTCTAGAAGGGTCTCGATGTCATCCTCACACGGACACACGCACACACAGGCTTACTTCACACAGACACGCACTAATACTAATCAAGAATGCCGGTAATGTAGGAATGCATGATGACGTCATCAGGACCCATAGAAAATGTTCCAGAAGCTTAGCACGGACATGGACCACTTTTCTAGAAAAATTTAGCACGGAAACGAACCACTACAGCTAGAATCTTCTCGATGTCGATAAGGTAGGAATCTTGGGGTAGAACGCAGCCTGTTCATCTACTTGCATGCTAGTGATATAGTTTTTTGTCGATTGGATCACTGTGTTTGATTTACTGTTTCGATTTGAGTGTTTTCTATTTCAAATTACTTGTAACTAAATCTACGGAATCCTAATATTTCATTAAAAAAATATTGTCCAGCATTGATGCTTTTTTCTTATATATTTCGAGCGTTTTGGTGGAAAAAATGTAAACAATTATTTTAATTGTTGACGTGTCAAAAAAATTCTTCAAATACTTTTTGTTTTGTTTGCTTTTTAGATTTGAAGCTAGAGTTTGAATAAATCTTGACTACTATTAATACAGTCTATAGGCCGCAGCAACAGGAGTGTTGCTGCGGCTTTCTGTGAAATGATTAACGCACATACGACCCGGGTAAGGTCGGCTGCAATGACCCGACCCCAAGAGAATGCTGTATACTCTCAGATTCCTCCTGTATCGTTGAGAGTAACGAAGTTTGCAGGATTCCGTTTCAAGAGTCTGGATCCTCTACAGTCTACCCATTCCTACGGTAGTTCGGCGATTTGTAAGTCGACTTGTGTTCCCAACCTAACCATTCCTAATTCAACGTAAGTCAATTGGACGTGGATCCACTTCAATTGCAGTGTGATGAATGGTGGACATCACTGGCCCGATTAGCGACGATAGCGACTAGTGTTCAAAGCTCCCTCAATTTTAGGGTTGTCAGGTAGCAACCAGCTCACGTTTCTTCACTTTTCAGTTTTAACCCAAGAATTTCAAAGTTTGTTCTGGAAAAATTCTTAAAATTCTCATTTGTCCGAAACTCGATCACTGTTATTGGAAAACGAAAAATCCGGAATAAAGAAAGAGGAAAGAAAAATAAACTGGCCAATTTGTAAAAATACATATTCAGGTATAGGGTAAGGGAGTGTCTTCACGTACCGAAAAAAATCCGCCAATTCGTACGCGGTGTTTGTACTGAAATTTCGGTACGCGTAGCCACACTCATAGGGTAAGAGGCACCAATCACCGAGGGTGCATCAGTTGTCGATGATCGCTAGATACTTTCGATGATAAATAGTGAATTCTAATCAATATTAAAATAAAATCAGTATTATAATAACTTAGGTACTCTAAACCATCTTCGAAAAAAATTACTTTTAAATTTGACACTCTCCCTGCATAAGTCCCCCAAAATAAAATTTCTATTGTGTTAATATGAACTTGCGATATGTGCGCAGCTTTGACATGCTTACCCCTCTAGGCCCTTTAAAGTCTACTTCAGTTTCAGAATTACTATTAAAGTGTATTCAATAATAAAAACAATTCTATGTGTCCGAGCGGACACAATAGAATTTCTCTATTTCAGGTAAGTGTCTCTTGTAACAATTTACTGAATCCTACAGTCGGAAAACAAGATAAAAACATTTGCGATATATATTTTAAATTCCTGAAAATGATTATCTAGCTCAGTTGAAATTGTATGAACGAATGATTGAATGTGACATAGAATTATAAAAAATTGGTAATTTCTTGAATTGAAGGGTTGCAGTACAGAACTAGATAACCGATATTTTTTCAGAAAATAGCTTTTTTGCATAAAAAATTCTTAAAAAATCAAATACATGTTGTGTTTAAAGGATTTGTTGGAAATATCATTTTAATTATAGTAATAAAAAGATTGGTTATTTAAAACCAGATAACTGACTCTTCACTTATCTCCCATCTTTTTCTTTTTTTATAATTACCTAACCTCTTACCTCTTTTTTAAACCTATTTCTACCCATATTCCTCTTTCTAAAAGCTTTTAAATAGAGTAAAATAATAAAATATTTATTAAAAAACAAACACTACATAAAAATATTGGCCACTCTTTTCAGCACCAATGCTTCAGTAGCAATACAATTAGAGCCTAAAATCTTAAATATTCATTTGCTACAAAAAGTAAATTTTAGAAGCTTTTTTTCACCTAACTTTTTGTCTTACAATCAGAAACAATATTTCTTAAAATTATTATCGTTGATTTATAAAGAAACATATAACTTTCTTCTTTTCATAGACTTTTTAGCGAAAAATCGTCTGTTACAACGCTATTCCCTCACACTAAATCTTTATTTTCTCGGAACAGAATACCTTTTTTTTGATAAAAACTGATTTGGATGAAATAACTTTTTCTAATCAAAGTGATTTCCTCTTAATTTAGAAACTCAATTTCTTGGTAGTGAGTTTTTATTTTTTGTTTAAACTAAAAATTACACTTTTTATCGCTATCCTTAACCGAGCCTGTTCCAATTTTAGGTTCCTGTCAGTTTGAGATTGTGAAGTTCCACATTCTATTTCACGGAACTGGATGATTTTTTCGAATCCTACTTTTTCGGGCTCAATTCAGAAACACTCCAACTCGGAAAAAAACTTTTGTTTTATCTTTGAAAGCTGATTTCGGCTTTACAGATGTTATTTCGCTCTCCTGGCAAATTCCACTTTGGTTGGTTATCTGGTTCTGTACTGCAACCCTTCAATTAGAAATATACATAAGGTATGTGTGAATCAATATTTGCAAATATTTCGTTTATTTTTGGAAAATTGATCCGGGTAAATATGTGGTTAGACCGTGTTATTAAAAGCAATTAATATTTCATTGACATCGGAAAAGCATGGATGGCAAACACTTGACTGCATGCTAGAATTCCAGTGGTCGACCTTGCGGACATAAATCCCAGGAGTCTACTTCACTTTAGCCCAAGTACATAATACCGACAGCGTAGTACATAGGAAGCTATACCTGTGTATGTACACACGCAACCTCATTGCAAATTAGCTACGACTTGTGCACAAGTGTTCCGGCATGTGTAGTTTGATTCGAGCAAGCTCATATAACTTGTTATATATTTGCACTAATATTTGCTACCAAGAACTATTAGTATTCCTAACAATAATCAGCTTAAGTATAACAAAACATTCAATGAGAAATGTCACGTTATTATAAAAACTATTATTATTATGTTATACTAGTGTAATACGCGCGAGTGTATCCATTGCTTTCTCATCTAATACAATGAAATGAAATAAGATGAATACAAAATTAGTATAGGTATTAAAAGTGTGTAAAATTTATATCGTTACTCCTCTCATAATATTTAGTAATTGTCGTAGATTTACAATAAAACTGATCCTATCCGATCCTATTGGCGCGAAAAAAGTACGACTGACGGACAGACACCCGACAGCAACTATATAAGGGTTTCAACCCTATAGGCTACGAATCTCTAAACCGTTCAATAATATTGAATATTGAATATTTTATTAAATCGCGTACTGAATAAAAAAATCTGTTGAGCCAATTGGTTTAGTAATACAAATTTTCTACAAACTACGTTAATTTTTTATGTAACTTTATTAAAATTTTTGTTTTAATAACATGAATGCATACATAGTTATACATTCATTAATAAAATAGCTATCTCAACTTATAAAAGTTAACAAACATTTTTTCTTAACTACAGTTGCTGGCCCATTTATTACTCATTTATTTTCAGTGTCAAAAATGTTGATAATGGGTCCTCGTTTTTAAATCTTAACATGTTAACTGCGTTACGTGGGAATATTTGACATACGAAAAAAAGTTTAAAAAGGAAAAGTTGTTCTGCTTGAAGAGTTCTACAAGAAATTCATGCAGAATTTTTCGATGCTTTGAACCGATTTTTGAGTATTTATAAAAATGTGTATTTTTCTCGCAAAATACGTGGAGAATATTTGTGTGTTAAATGTTACATAACTTGGTTCGGTAAACGGAGGACATTACGGCATTATATTGAAATTTCAATTTCAGTCATGTAAAATGCAATTGGGTAATATTTGATGTGAAAATGTGAATTATTAATATAAATTCATTATAATTTAATTTTCGATTCAGTAAGAAATAATACAACTAGATAATAAAGATTACCTGACAGTTACGTAAAATGAGTCGAACTGTTAGGTACAGTTTCAATCAAAGAAAAGAAAGTCTACCTCTCTAAATATGTAAATTCTACATCCCAGTCATGTAAAATTTCTTGCGCCAGCAAAAAAAAACATTCTTGCTACATACAGATTCTGTGGAAGGTCATCCACTATCACACACATACTTACACATATCATACAATTTGTTAATTTTTGCAAATGATTTTAATAGCAAGAGTTATAAAAAATAGGTATTTAAAAATAAGATAGGGTGAGGTCGATGGAAGAAAACACTGCACTTCAATTAATGGAATTTAATAAGGGTTATTGCACGAAAATATATAAATTGATAAAGAAAACCGGTATAATTATTAGTGCGGTAAAAATGTAATATCTACGATTGATTTAAACTGATATTAAGGATGCTATACGTAAATATAATGATTATAATTGTTCTGAGGAAAATAGCACTCTTTCGTAAAATGTATCACTCCGATTTTAGGCGTGCGATCGATGCCCTTGCCGAATGCGAACTGACCCGTACCCCTTGACAGGCCCAAACCGCCCCTCTCAGCTTCCGCTCTTGCGCAGGGTCATGGAATTTTCCATGAATCTGTGTGCGGGTGGAAACCCGGCAAGCGCAATGAGCTGACAGCGGTTTACACAGAAAGATATTTTCACGAGACTGTCCTCGACATTCCCCCTCCCGTATTCCTGGTCAGTTAGGAATACCGCCATGGTACTCGAGGATACATAATTTGTGTGCTCGTTTCCTGTATGTTTCTGTGGCTGTCTTCACATCTGTAACTCGTACCCTTCCATCTCTTCCTGGATAGATTGCCGATATTCTCCCTCGTACCCATTGATTTCTGGGAAGCTGGATATACCTGGTAACGACGACGTCTCCCACCTGTAGATCTCGTCCCTTTGTGAACCACTTGTTTCGTAGATTCAGAGTGGGTAGATATTCACTTACCCAACACCTCCAAAATTGTTCGGCCATGGCTTGAGATCGCCATCATTGGTTCCTTCGCAGGAAATCGTCGTTGCTGAATTTTCCTGGTGCTCCATGCCCACCAGCATTCCATAGCAACAGAAAGTGGTTTGGTGTCAGACTTTCTGGATCTTCTGAAGTGTAGGTTAAAGGCTTGCTATTCACTAAATACTCAGCTTCGGCGAATAGTGTCTGCAAGACCTCTTCTCGTGGTGCTTGTTCTCTCATGGTAGCTTCCAAGGCTCGCTTTACTGACCCTACTAGCCGCTCCCAGCATCCGCTCATATGTGGACTTCCAGGTGGACTGAAGTGCCACTGGATGCCCTCCCTAGCCAATTTTTGCTGAATCGCGTCCTGATGCAGCTCTTCTAAAGCCTATCGTAGTTCCTGTCTCGCTCCGACGAAGTTCGTCCCGTTGTCCAAGTAGATCTTCGTTGGTTTTCCACGTCTGGCCATCATCCTTCTCAGGGTCATTATCATGGAATCCGTTGTCAGTGAGGCTGCAATTTCGAGGTGCACGGCTCGTACATTCAAGCATGTAAATAATACTATATACCTCTTCTCATGCCTCCGTCCGATGGTCACATTCAATGGTCCCAAATAATCCACGCCTGTGTTGATGAATGGCCTGATGGAACTCTCGGTACGTACATCCGGAAGGGGTGCCATTCTTGGTGCGGATGGTCTCACCTTTCGGATCTTGCACATTTGGTAGTCTCTGATCACACTCTTGACAGCAAGTCTGATGTTGGTTACCCAATACTGCATTCGAAGGTCGTTTATCACCCTCTCTCGACCCAGGTGTCCAGCTCTCTGATGGTGGAACTGAATGAGCAACCTGACAGCGTGATGCTTACCATCCAGGATGATGGGTGTTCTAACGGCTGCGCTTACTTCTGGGTTCTTTATGCGACCATCCATTCGAATCAGTCCGTCTTTGGTTAACATTGGCGATAGTTGAAAGATCTTGGTGAAAGGTCGCTTCAGCTCTCGTCCCTCTTCTAGTGTCTTGACTTCTAAACGGAATGACTGTCGACAAAACGAATCACCCATGCCATAGTCCGGATTAGTCTCGTCCATGATGTAAATCTCTGAAAAATCAACAAACTCCTCCTTCTCTGTCATTATTAAACAAACTTCCGGTTCAGCGGATAGCTTCCCCTTTGGCCAGTGCTCTTCATTAAGTCCCAGAAATTCTGGTCCAACGAACCAACGACTTGACGATGTTATGTCAATGTGATCAACATCTATAGTGGCATCATCAGCCACATTTTGCTTCGTGGAAACTCACCTCCATTCTTCCACCCAAGTCGAGTCCAGGATCTCCGATATTCGATTAATGACGAAAGGTGGATGCTTTCTTGTCTCCGATCGAATCCATTGAACGACAGTTTGCGAGTCTGTCCATAATAACTTTCTGGAAATGTTGAGTGTGCAGTCCGATGATGGTTCGCGCCAATCTGCTGCCTATTACTGCTGCCTGCAATACCAGTTTTGATATAGTCAGTTGTTTCACGGGAGCTACGTTGCTTTTGGCCATTACCAAAACTACTCGTGTGCCACTCTCCCCCTCCAATCGAAAATAGCTGGCTGCTGCGAACGCCTGTTCGATCGCGTCACAGAAAATGTTCAGCTGCACGTCCCCTACCTCTCCGATTCCCAGGGTGTAACATCGTGGAATTATAATCTCGATAGCCCTCTGCAAGTCAGTTCGCCACGTTTCTCATTTGGAAAGTAGATTGTCTGGGAGTGGCGAATCTCAATTTACTCCAGCACGCCATAGATCCTGTATCAGGATCTTTCCCCTGATCGTCATCACTGCGAGTAGATCTAGATGATCAAAAACAGACATGGTCAATTTCAATATCTCTCGTTTTGAAGGATGTTTCTCTCAATTAATCAATCGTTCATCCACTCGCGGAAATACAGTGTTGAAAGTAAATATGTCCTTTTCGGGTGACTAGACTACTCCCAGTACTCGCTGAAATTCCTCCTCGTTGAATGCCAATTTCTTTCCTCGTTGCGCTACGGCTTCTGATGGTAAAGTGCTCAAAACTTCTCGAGAGTTGGACATCCAATTTCGGATCTCGAATCCTCCTCTGCTGCGAATAGCCTCGTCAATTCCATTTACGCTGTTCAGATAATCGTCCATATAATGTTTTGAGGTTATCGCTTGACAGGCCTCTGGATAGATATCCTTGAACTCCTCAGCGTTGTGGTTTTTAATTTCTTGTACGACGTAAGGCGAAGAGATTGCCCCAAAAATCATCACCTGCATTTGTAAGGTTAGTAATTTTCCTGTCTGCCGATCTCGTCCTAAAAAACGCTGGCTTCCTTGGTCTTCCTCTCTGATTCGAATTTGATGGAACATCTCCTTGAGGTCTCCACAAATTGCTATGGGTCTTTCTCTGACAATAAAAAGAACTCCGACCAACGGATTATAATGGTCGGGTCCTTTCAGAAGACAGTCGTTAAGACATACTCCATGACTTTTTGCCGCAGCATCCCATACTAAACGCATCCTCGCAGGTTTGTTTGGATTGCGTACGGCAAAATGTGGCAAATACCACGTTCTAGGTGCGATGATTTTCTCCTCTTTTTCTGTCAGGACACGTGCGTACTTTTTATCCTGGTACTCCTTTATCTTTTGCTGGTACCCCTCTTTGAAATCTGGCTCACGTTCCATTTTTCTCTCCAAAGAAAGAAACCTCTTTTCTGCGAGACTCTTACTTTCAGGCAGAGTGTCACCATCCCTCTTCCACAAAAGTCCTGCTTTCCAGCGATCACCTATTCGCTGGGCTGTTTTAGCCATAACTTCCTCAGCTCGCTGATGTTGCTTGGAACGAACAAGCTCGGCCCTGGAATTTACGCCAAAGCTTTCCACAGTCCAAAAGCTTTTGAGCTGCTCACTAAGTTCCGTGTCAGGAACCTTCTGAAAGAAGAAATGACGATGACATTTCAGGTTGAATCTACCTGAAATGTAAGAGCCACGAATAGTCCATCTAGTGGTGTGAGTACTGCGAATGGTTCGTTCTTTTTGCCCATGACGGCCTTGATTTGTATCTTCAGATGAGCGTAATCCTCCCCTATGAGGATTCTTGGAACTGCATCGCTGATTTTCGGGATATCCAAATCCTTCAAATGTTCCCAACCAGCCTTCTTTACATCCACGTTCTGCTCTAGCAAATCTAATTCAGAGTACGTCCTGATGTCTTCCAGTTTGTACTTCTGCCCTGCTCCCTGGATCCAAATGTCTACACGTTGTGATGAGGCATCGTGGAGAGTCGCTTTGTTCATCCATTGCGGCTGCAATGGTTCTACTTCACCCTTTAATCCTAGTTGCATCGCCACGTGTGTCGCAATCAAGGTGACTGTGGATCCCGAATCCAAGAAAGCGTAGGTATCCATCTCACCGTCTGGTCCCGAAAGAGTTACTGGAACAATAGATAAAAATACCTTTTTCTGGGTTTTCTTACCACATTCACAATTTCAGGTTCTGATGATTTAGCTTCTGTTGGATGATCATTCGTCGAGTTCGGCTGCTACGAGGCGTAAGGACTTCTTTCTTCGAAATGTAATAAAGAGTTGTGTTTCTTCTGGCAGCCTCCTTTGCCACATTCCTTGTTCCTGCATTTTCTGACAGGGTGTTTATCTGTCAAACATCCGAAACACAGATTATTCTTTGTAGCCCACTTCCACCGCTCATCGCCATGCAGCTTCATGGTCCACTTCTTGACCTGGCCGTCGAGATAAAGATAATTTGTTTTAAATGTCCTTATCAAGTACATTTATCGCCGATCGATCCTCCAAGTCCCTCTCTGTAGATCCAATCTAAGACTCAACCTTTGACACTGCTAATCGTTCGCTGCTTCCTGATCTTGATGGGTCAGCCTCCTCTTCAGACATGCTGTACTCACTCTGGAGCTCAACCGATTCTTTTTGAGCCTGTAAGCGTACAAGCTCCTGTTGACGCGTAAGCCTTTTTCGTTCAGCCACTTCTTCTAAACGAGCGAATTTTTGTGGTTCCCGGAGTTCGACATCCAGGCACTTCCTTATCAATTCTCCTGCAATAGATCACTTCGATCTCCCAGAATATCTGCCCGAGCGCTTCGTTGTCGCTGATCCGATGCCCGAACATTTTGTTCTTGACGGGCTGGCAGCTCTGAATGAAATGGGTGCTGAAGCATGTACCATTGCTTGCGTGGTGGTGTGCGTGCTTGCTCTGCTGTGCCATTTAAAGAGCGGGGTTTCGAAAGGAGACTCTGTCCTCCCTCCTTTCCCTGTCTACTCTGTTCTTAACAGTTCTTGTAATTGCAAAATAGCGGTTCGGCTCCTTACCAAAATTCTCCCGTTGACTCCTCCGTGCTGTGCTCCCCCCAACGCTCCTTCCGGCGTTTCAAGTGGGCCCATGCTCTCGCCCCCCCGCTCACTAATGCACTTTCCACGCACTTTTCGCTTCTGCTCTTACGACGCACAGTTTTCCTTCCACTAGCACTGTCCTTTTCACCATCACAAATGCTTTCTACCTGATTATTTTTTTCACTCATTTTGAAGTCTTAGTCTATTTCACAAACACAGTGATTTTTTTTTAATAGCAAGAGTTATAAAAAATAGATATTTAAAGATAAGATAGGGTGATGTCGAGGGCAGACAACACTGCAATTCAATTAATAGAATTTAATAAGGGATATTGCACGAAAATATATAAATTGATGAAGAAAACAGGTATAATTATTATTATGGTAAACATGTGCTATCCGCGATTGATTAAATTTTTTATTAAGGATGTTATACGTAAATATAATGATTATAATTGTTCTTAGGAAAATAGCACTCTTTGGTAAAATGTATCACTTCGATTTTAGGCGTGCGATCATGCCCTTGCTGAATGCAAAATGACCCGTACCCCTTTCCAGGCCCAATCCATCCCTCTCAGCTTCCGCTCTTACGCAGGCTCATGGAATTTTCCATGACTCTGTGTGCGGGTTGAAACCCGGCAAGCGCAATGAGCTGACAACGGTTTACACAGAAAGATATTTTCACGAGACAAATTTCTGTCCTCGAC
>JAABKJ010013479.1:0-10300 GCA_011634705.1 Andricus grossulariae
ATGACAGTTGCTCCCAGTGGGACCCTGCGGTGGTTGTTAACCTTTAGTTTTTAATTATATATATATATATATATAGTGACAGAAATGTTTCGTCTGGGTCGTTAAGCGATCATGCCAACAGAACAAAGAGCACTTCTTATACCATGTCTATATCAGAAGACACTTTTTCGTGAGCTATAAACTGAAAACAGAGCTGAAATTAAAAAATTAGCAATAACTTTAAAATTTCCAACATATCGCTACACGCAGGCGTGTAAGTCACATGGATGCGCGCTCAGTGAAACTAAGTGAGTGCCGTCGAATTGAGGGCTCAAATTATATATGTTTTAATATATACTAGATTAGACTTATATATTATTAGACAATACCGAACAATATTACCTAATATAATTTAACCGTCCTGTCAGTAACCGGGTACCCGGGTATCCATTCGAAATTCAAACTCAAAATTTTTGGACTTGGAGAGCCAAAGTGGACACGTCACCCCGGTAACCATGTTACCTCATCATCATGCCAACCCCCGGCAAGTCACATTGTGGCAAGACACATTGCGGTACCTCTTATTTCGAAAAATATGAAGTCCACAAAAAATTGGAAAAAATGCGGAAGTCACATTTGCGGTGAGTCTTTGCGGCAAATCACATTGCGCCATCTCTCATAGGGGAAAAATGTGGTGTCCAACAAAAATTAGGAAAAAGCCGTGGGGTAGCTTAAATTATTTCTGTGGCCAATCACAGCGGTGTCCTCCCACCACCCACAGGATGTTGAAAAGAGGTAGGGGTGTGAACTAAATTACTTTTGTGACTTTTCTGGACATCAAAATTTCTCCAAATGAGAGATGTCGTAATGTGACTTGTCCCGAATGTGACTAACCGCATATGTGGCTTACGCATTTTTGCCAATTTTTTGTAGATTTTATATTTTTCAACATGCGAGTTGCCGCAATGTGACTTTACAAGGAAAGTGCCTGAGGTGTACCTCACCGATTTTCTTCATTCTGTAATGTGTTGTAGTACATAAAGATAAGTAGACACGTATTTTTTATAAAGTGCTAATTGGTCGATTGAAGGGGTGAAAACCGCCCTTAAAGTTTACCCCAAAGAAAATTCTGATTCGTTCTTGAGATTTTAAATAAAAACTGTTTTGGAGGTTAAGTTTAAGGGTGGTTTTCACTTCCTGAATAGCCGAATTCGAACATAGCCGTTAAAATGTAGATATTGTTTTCAGTATTATATATAATTTTGAAACTTTGCTTAATAAATAATATTTCGTTATATTCAAACAAAAACGGAAATTTTAGGGATGAGATCTGAAAAAATGAGGTGATTTTAAATACTGTGGATTGGTTGATTATTAGGGTGGGTCGAAAAAACAAAAAATTGGAATTACATTTTGGGACCAACGAGAAAAGGTGTATTTTCATATCACAATTTCCTGAAAAAAAAACTTTTTTAAATCGAATAATGTTAAGGCCTGCCCCACGCGAAAAATGTACAAAAAAAAGGTTTTTCTAATTTTCACTGAAAGTATTGATTTTATTGAAAAATGTAATGAAAATTTTTTCTAGATCTCGGCGAAATACATCTTTTTTATTTCACTTATTTTTGCGTACGATCAGTCATTTTCAAGAAAAATCGAAATAACGATTTAAAAAAGTGGAAAACGCAATATTAAAGTAAATTCTGCAACCTCGAACAGGTAAGTTTTTAGTTACTGTCAGTTTATATGCTAAGATGCAACTCTCTGCTGCTTCCAATGATATAAAGAACAACCCAGGACTCACGACGAGGACGTGGTTGCATATTGAGTCTCACCGCAGCCCGTCTCAACTACCCACATTTCAGGGCTTAATGCTATGTACTACTCCTTACCTCAGTTTCTTTTTGGACAATTTGTGATCTGCTTTCATTTTCATCTTCGGCATTTCCTGTATTGATCGTTACCGTGTCCTTATGAACCCGTCTCGATTTGCTTATCCGCAAACAGAAGCAGCAGCTTCTGTTACTGCTTTGAGGCACCCTTCTACACTTTGAGTGTGGCATGGGAAGCGGAGAGCTTCATTCACAAGGGGATGCCTTCGATCATTCACGAAAGATCTGAAATCATCATCAGAAATATGAGCAAGAAATGGCGCAGCTGTGAATATGTTGAAGTTTTGTTTCTTCCAATCTATACTGTTGTAATATTCTGTTGCATTTAAGTTTAATTTTGGTTTTTGAAAAGTTCGAAACGGAAGTTGACTGATCTTTTCTTTTCGAGGTCTTCCTCTTTTTCTATATACTTTTTTCTTATTCTGCTGTTGCTTTGGTTCTTGAATTACGAGTTGTTTCTTTTTCTCATCGTCTCTTGCTTTCAGTATAATTTGCAATCCCTTTTCTCTCACGGATAGCGTATCATCACAAATCATAACCAGTAAAATCGTTTCAGGGTGTTCGCAGAAACTATTTCTTTCAATCACTACGTATACAAGCATCCTTGAGTGATCCGGAACGTGTTTTGAACGGACGATGATTTGTCAAAAGTGTTTTACAGCAAACTGTTTTGTCTTTTTACTTTTGATTAGAAACCAGGACCGTGCGTAAACTCTAAGAATGAAAGTCACCAATAATACCAGGTTTTCTTATGGATATTATGTTGAAACGTACAGTCGTAGATCACGATTACCAGTTGTTAACCAACTTGCATGATTCTCTGTGCTGAAAGTTTTGGTACTTCTGCTTTAATTATTTTGAAGTTGATAATAGGCAACTGTTCGAAATTTCCTAATGCTCTACCCATTGGACCCAATAGCATGTTTGGTCCACTAGTCTTATCGTCAATTGCATATATGATGCGACGTAAAGGTAACTCATTCCAGTGTAATAAGCAAACTGACCATTGCAGGGATTTCTTTAAGGTGACCTCTAAAAGTCTGGTAACTCCACTTTCGCTTTCTCTGTTAACTGGCTTTCCGTCACAACCAACAACTGCAAGGTTTGCAATCTTTGCTTGTTTCAATCTTTGCGTGACCAGAAGATGATGTAAAATGTTGCAGGTATTCGTCACCTGGTTGCTTTATGAGAGAAAGGTGCTCTTCTTTGATCCTTTGTCGATGTCACGTGTTGTCCACTTTTTTTTGAACGAGCCTTACATCCTTGCCGCCATCAAAATAAAGGCCTCGAATTTCACGACCGTAACTGTGACATATTTCTTTTGTCCTTTCCTTCTTTCTTGCTCTCCGGACTTTTGACTTATCTATAACGTCTGAAGTGTGCTTTTATTAACTATCCCATAAGACTCCAGAGCTACAGTTGCTAGAGCAGCTGAAGCTCGATCGGAGACTCTAAAGTAATATGGCATTGTAATTATTAAAACAAGCAAAATAAATATGTAAACTGTTGCAATTATAATAATAAGTTAACATTTACGTTAAATGGTCATGCCGTGATTGCAAAAAGTTGCTTTTTCAGCGTTAAAAAAAAAAGTGGCTGTCATTGAAAAAAAAAAGAAACTTGTTGCAATTACGGCATTACCATTTAACGTGAATTTTCACGTATTATTACAATTGCAACAGTTTACAGATTTATTTTGTTTATTTTATTAATCATAATGCCACATTACTTTAGCATTACGCTATAGCGTAATGCTTGTGTTCGCCCGGTCCACCAGTGTCCCTGGCCTCAGATTTTAGATCATGTCGCTGCTGCAAGTGAGGCTCTTCTGCTAATGTTAATCGTTTCGGGGATATGAAATCATTCTTCCCAGTATTCGTACCTGTACTTACAATCTTGTTTCGTTTAGCATAATTTTCCTATTCACTGTGATTTTCATCACTTACTTTTGATATTTCAAAGCCGCTTGGGCCTTCGCAAAGCGAGCTACTTCTTTCGACTTCCTGCCTTCCCTTCCTTTCAGTCTTTTCGATTCCGATAAATCGCATCCACGGATGAAGTATTTTCTTTCATTTCTTTGATCAAGTAAAATTACGTGTCCTTTAGAAGGCACTCTTTTCGATCTATCGCACTTACAATTCTTGAAGTCGGGACAGTGACACGTTCAGATACAAAAAAGGCGTTGAGAATCCTTTTCAAACTGCTGAAATCTCTGATTGTAGATAATATAATTTTTCTTGTCTTTTCTCTTCTAATGGGATTTTAACAGAAATCTATATTCGTTTTTAATAATTAGTGATAAGCTTTGTCACCAATTTTTGAGATAAAGATGGAAAGGCTGTCTTGTTCCAAATATCTTTTACTTTTTTTTGCAACAATGGCACTGATCGCTGACACACTGGCATTTAAACCTCCTTTTTCAAAACGCTGAATATAAAGAAATTGTTGCATAAAATCTGCATACGTTGGCAAACAATTAACACTGAATTCATTTGCGATTTCAAAAACGGGAAAGGTGTTTACTGCACGAGTAGTAACCGTTGGTCCCTTTCTCTTGGACATGATAAAAGTCATAGCACTATATCTAATATTTATAAAACTACACTTACTGTAAGTAAACAGAAAAAACCCAGGTTTTCCTGTCAAGCATCAAATTGTTAAGAATTGTTGTTTACAGCGTTACCCTCGCGACCGCATTTGATTTTCATTCGTCTTTCTACTTGCATTATATTTTGGCTTACTTTTTCTGTGTCTTTAATCAAATCTGAAATTACGACTGATTGGGACTGATTGGACCTAGAAACTTTTTGTGAAACATTTTTTGATGAAATCAATAATTTCAGAGAAAAATGAGAAAAACCTCTTTTTTTGTACATTTTTCTCGTGGGGCAGACCTTCACATTATTCAATTTCGAAAAGTTTTTTTTTCAGAAAATTGTGATATGAAAATACAACTTTTCCCGTTAGTCCGAAACGAAAATTCCAATTTTTGGTTTTCTCGACCCACCCTATTGATTGTATTATAGTGAAACATTGACATATTATATTGGTGAAATATCAGTCTACAAGTAAATGTGAAAAAACTGCTTTTATTCACTATCTAATAATGATAAGTTTCAAGGGGGTAGTCATAGTAGTAATGCAAAACATATGTCAGAATAAGCGTCCCAAGATTAAAAGTTAAAACGTATGTTGTGAATAATTTTACATATCATCAAAAAGCATTGAATAAACTGTAGGGGTAAATCAACCCTTACAATTAATTTTTTGTTTCAATCCAGAAATATGTCAACTTTAATTTTTAACTTTCTTAATAAAACTACAATATACAGTAAAATTCAGCTGATTTGAAAGTTTCTGTATAAAAAATGTCAAAAAAATCACATTCACCCTACTGAAAAATAAGGGTTGCAACCCCTCGGCATAAAAAAATGTCTCAATGAGCGTCTTATTGTAAGAAATAATCTGACGTTCGCTTGGATAAAAAATTCCGATTCGTTTTTGAGATATTACAGAAAAAATGTTTTTGGGGGTAAACTTTAAAGGTGGGTTTCACCTCCTAAATCGATGACTTAGCGCGATACAAAAAATACGCGTCTAGTATTTTTTATGTACTGCAGCATATTACTGAATAAAGAAAATCGGTGAGGTACTCCTCGGGTACCTTCCTTGTTAGTGCAATGTGGTTTGCCGCAAATGTGACTTTCTACAATGTGACTGCGCAGTGTGTCTTGTCATAAATGTGACTTACCGCATTTTTACCCATTTGTTGTGGACTTTATATTTTTCGAAATGAGAGTTACCGCAATATGACTTGCCATAATGTGACTTTCCGTAGTGTAATTTACCGGAAATGTGACATGAGTCAATCCCTATATATCATAAAAATCACCTATATAGGTCAAAAATGAAAAAAGTAAATTAATTACAGTGGTGATCAAGTAAAAAAATAAAAGCATTCTCGCAGATTACGAAACCCTTACCCGATGGCCTATTCTGCATTACTTGGACTGATTTTTTGCAAAAATATTAGTCATTGGCTTTTTAGAAAATGTGGCCAATCATAATGTTTTCTCTTTATTCGCGATGCTAATTATTGGCCACCTATTCATTGAATTAGGGCAGATCGGTACAGCGGCATCCACCGGGCATTAAATAAATCAATTTTATTAGAGAAATGGTGATATGAACGCAAGCATTTAAAATGTACGTTGTAAAGAAAACATTTATGAAAATCAGCATCAGATGCTCAATAAAGAGTATTTGAACTGTGATATGTTTACCTAATATGGCGTCCAATCCCCATGATTGTTAATTATAGCTTGGCAGCGTCGGGGTATGCTTTCCACCAATCTTTCGGCCATAGTTCTGGGTAAGGATCTTCAAATTTCACGCAGGGGTCGAGTCGGCTGTTTGATGTTGAAGACACGCTTTCCCCGAAGCTTCTGCTTCATTGTAGACCACACATTTTCTATGGGATTTGCATCTGGGGATTGCGAGGCCCAGTTCAAAACAGTGATCCCATTTTCCTCTTTCCGCTGGCTGCACAGGCGGCTGCAGTGTTTTGGGTCGTTGTCTTCCTGAAGTATCCATTCTCTATTTCAGTGCACACCTCACTTCTCTGTAGACTTTATCAAAGCCGGCTGATAGATTTTAAGCGAACACGTGCATTAGGGCAAAACCCAGTTTGCAGAAGCAACCTTACACATGGACATTGACCGGATGCTTAATGCTGCGTTGGATGAATGGTAGACCGCGTACGAATCACGCACGTGGTGTACGAAACCATGCCCAGAACGATGACTCATCTGTGAACACCACGTTCGACCAGTCGCATGGGATATTTTCGTTCGCCCATGCCAGTCGCTTTTCAATGTGCTCCGATTGCAAAAACGGTTTCAGCACCGTGCTCCTCCATCCATAGTCGGCAGGTGTCAAACGGCGTTGTAACGTTTGTAAGCTTATATTTACTCACTTTCTTGACAAAACTTTTTGGGCTTGCCGCAAATCACGGGTGGGGTGCTTCTCAAAAAGCTTGTTAATCATCTTATCCTACTTTCTCGTGGGCACACGCGTCTTACGCCTGTCTGGCAAATCGTCAAGATTTTCTACCTCTTTATACCGCTTCACCCACTTCCCTACAAAGTCCTTTGACTTTCTGATGTAGCACGCAGCCACTGAGAAAGTCATTTTCGATCCTTTTGGACGCGTGCACAGAAACACGGCTTCGAACCGACTCGCGTAGACTACACTCATTGCACATACATCTTTCGTTTGTCTCCAAACAAATGATAATGGACCAAAACGTACAGCGTATCTTATACTAACCTTTTCTTAGTCCCATACCATAGATCATTTATTTTTCGGACGCACGGCCTTCTGGTGGCGCTGACGACGCTCTTGTGAAACTGATATTGCCGATGTATAAATAAACATATGATAACAGCGTTGAGTCTCGCTACTATGATCTATTCCTGAATGAAGCCATTTTTTGTGAGACGCGCTGTGAGACTCACCAGTTTGATCTATTTTGATAGCATACAACTTAATGATACCACCTTAGAGACTCGCTCGTTTTATCTATTTAGGAAGAGTCGCGTGTGCTTGATGGTTACACAAGGCGTATTTTGTAATAATTATGTAATCGATGGTTTTATATATTAAATGAGTATGCCGAATTCTATATAATGAAATAATTGATGAATGTCGCAAACGTGCCGGACGTAACAATTGGATGGTAACTACCATAAATTTGGTCGATAATACGATCAAGCTCTAACCTTAAAATAAGACGCTTGCAAAACACAGAGAATCATTCTTTTTTTCAACGGTTGCAGAGATTTCTGTATGTTCGACGTTGCAGGACCTCCGAGCGCCCAAGTCGGAATCTTGGCGCACCAAACAAATCTTGTACCAGAGATAATTCACACTACCTTCTTCAAGACAGTTTTTGGACTCCCTATTCAAAATACGGACTTTTTCAAACTCTTGTTTTGTTATGATTCTTGAATCTCTAAAACTGTCATCAGTCATTTCTATTGTTCTTTTTTTAAACTAAAGATTTTACACATATAAAAATGCCACGCATTTACGATCGTCAAAGCTGATTAGCCCGATAAATTGTATTAAGAATATATAGAATGGAAATAATAAAATAACGGGACTTTAGAAGCAAGCTTCTCTAGATCCGCTCCGACAACCAAATATTAAAAATTTCTCGTAAAATAAATTATTAAATGATCTATCTGTAGAAGCATTTAAATAATATAGAATGTAAATATAATGACTTGAATTAGGTTAAATAAGTTTTCAATTTTCACGTTAAATAATTAAACCCTTATTGTAAATTCTTTACCTACGCTTGAAACAAACATATGAAAACGTTACATATAGTTCCAACTTTAGTGGAAAAAGCAGTTTCATTCAGTCAGGGTCTGTTTTCCCAGTAGAAACCGAATGTTCTGATGATTCTTACTCTTTACGTATTTCAGTAATAAGAATATTAAAAACAATAAAACCATTCATTAGTGATATTTTAAGTTTTATTTAAAATGTAATTCAGCTCTGAGTCTTACAGGAAGAAAAGTAGACCACATTCCTCTTTTTGAAAAATATTTCTTTACAAAAATTCTTCGTGTGTACTTTTACGTAAAGCAGAGTATATTTACAACTATCCAATTTTAATTTGATTTCATCAAGAAAGAAGCCAAAAAAGATATTTTGTGGGACCTCCCAATATATTACGTACTAGCTTAGGGCACAGTCCGTTTAAATCAAGAACTGTGATCTCGACTATTGGCTTAGCTGCTTATAAATCCACCATCATCTTAAGAACCTGGCTAACGTTTTCGGCTAATAGCCCTACGTTCTTTATCACATTGTTAGCGACAAGACATGCATATGATGATAGTGCTTACATTACTAATAAATAATTATGCTGTATACTGTAACTAATAAAATAGGTTTCAACTGATATGGGCGCTTTGTCAGTTGCGAATCCAATACTGCCGTCCTAGTGAAGAAACATGACGATTGTAGTTTTTATTATTAAAAATGAGTTTCTGATAAAAGAAACACATCTGACCTCGGTCTTTCTGCAGGTCGAGTTCCTGATTTCCAATAACACATGTACACAGTTAATAAGTTTCTTCATCCGGATTCGAGGGTATCTTTGAATTCCCGACTCCTGTAAAAAATAGATGCACATTTTTTAATTTTTGAAGCAAAATAATCATAGTTAATTATAAATCTGATAATGATTTATTATTGTAAATACTGATATAAATAATACAATATTAAATTAATAGAAACCATTGTAACCGTTTGGCGATGATAGATATAATGCCTAAGCTTTTAATTGAAAAATTATGAAACAATTTGACAAAGTTTCAATATATTCACAGCAATTATTTGGTCACAAATAAAGATTTGGAAACAAACTGATAAATATTCTTATAAAAATGCGAACAGTATTTATTGTTAGTTTTCATTTTGTAATGCTATATTCATTCAGGAAAGATTTTTTTTAATCAAACAAATGAAAATGTATCAGGGATACTCTTAAGTGATATTAACTGATTCTAATAAGCACTTTCATTTTATTTTGTCCTTATACCTAGATTTGAATGATCAAATTGATTACTTTTGTAATGATTGTATATTTCGTACTACCAAATTTTACAATTAATGATATAGTTTAATTATTTATTTATTTTTGAAAGATTGTAGTTGTTTCGTTTCTCCATCAGAAAACTCGGAGTTCTTGGAGCCTTTAGACAGACTTAGCAACACATCTGCACAGATGTTATTTGGAGTAGGATTTCTCGGCGACTTTGTTCATTAATATTTAGCATATCTACGAGTTTACATATGAATGATTGAAATTAACCATTTTTTTGTGTTAGTAAATAGTGAGTGTGCTATTTATCGAAGAACTGTACTTTTATTTTCAAAAAATATACGTTAAAAGGTACATATCTAAACGTGTTTTTTTAAATATCTCGATTCGACTCCAAATTCAGTTGTCAGGTTTCTCCATCAGAACGACAGAATACGCTGGCATAAAAAATCTTTATCCTTCTTAATGGCCAGGCATAAAAGAAATTTTTCTATTTTAGATTCTATTTTGTAAACAAATCATTGTACTGTTCCAAATCACTCACTAGCGCGTAGAAGAATTTCTAATCGATTTAACTTATTTTTAGTGTAAGTAACTACTTCGAAGATTAAAAAAATTACCTGTATGTCATAAAATCAATTACGAATGTGCTTTACATAGTGCTGTAATTATTTTGAGGCATGAGTAGGTAAATTGAAAATCTCCCAGATACAGAGAAAATGGATGTATTAATATGTTAATAATTTGTTGGATGTTATTGTTCTTGTGTTTAGTGACCTTCAGGGTTCATTGATAATAAAATCGTTTCTAC
>JAABKJ010013480.1:0-10300 GCA_011634705.1 Andricus grossulariae
TTCGAAGAACTACGGCGCACTAACCTAGTACATTGTCCAGTCTCCATCATTATCCAGAATGGCCTGGCACTTTTTCGTCATGCTTTTTAGCAATTTTTCAGCATATTCCGTGAGTAATGAATGTCATACCTCCTTGATTTTTCGCGAGAGCCGTTTCAGGGTGACAACACGTTTTCCCGCAAGCGTTCTCTTCACCATACTCCTGACATTTTTGATGGGATTCGCATCGGGGGATTGTGGTGGCCAGTTCAAAGTTGCGATGCCATTTTCTGCTTTCCAGGCGGTGCAGAGACGGTTACATTGTTTGGGGTCGTCGTCTTCTTGCAAGATCCAATCTCCAGTATCAACTCCAAACATCTTCTTAGCAGACTACAGAAGACAACATTTATATATTTTGAGCATTTTCTGGGCATTCAGATTCTCGGTAAAGAGCTCTAAACACCCAAAACCGCGCCCAATACCACTTTTCGCTATATCACATCCGTAATCAGTACTGTTGCCTGCTGCACGTAATTCTGTATTCTGTATATATGTCCCCCTTTTATGCTCATACTGGGTATACGTCTCTGAGAGAGATGTATCTTCGAATCCGACGAACATCAGATTCAATGACGTCCTAAAAACCGGCTAACCGAAATATAGCGAGCGTTCACTGTATTTGGTGCTTCCTCACAAGTTATCTAGCTATTTCTAGAGGTTCTGAAATAATATGATTGATCAGCAGGTTCGAAGCCACGAATGTCAGTTGGACAGCCTCGTGCGCATAATCTGTGAGTTTTCCGCCAAACAATTATCACTTCTCTTTCTTCATATTATGTAAAATGGAACTTTGAAAAATTTGAAAAAATTTTGAAAATCTGTTCATTCTTCGGGGTTTTGTCACAAGGATTTTTTTTCGCGGGGTCATGATCTACAAAATGTCACAGTTATAAAGTGCTAAGTGTTTCCAGTGAGCATAGCTCCAGTAGCCTCTACGTGGCGTGCATGCTACTCGAAAGGGTCCCTTTGGCCCGGTACAGACGAAAATCTGTCCATTTTTCGGGGTTTTGTCAGAAGGATTTTTTGGTCGCGGGGCCATGACCCACAAAATGTCACAGTTGCAGAGTGCCAAGTGTTTTCAATGAGCTTCGCGCCAATAGCTTCTATGTAGCGTGAATGCTGGTCTAAAAGGGTACTTTTGGCGCGGTGCAGATGAAAATCTGTCCATTTTTCGGGGTTCTGTCATTATGATTTTTTGTTCGGGGGTCATGTTCTGCAAAATATCAAAAAATTATCGAAACCCACGGCGACCTTTTTTCAATACATGTTGTGCGGGGTCCTTTTGTTTCAAAAATTTCTTTTGCTTGTCTCCAAAATTTTTTTTCATAGTAAATATTAAATTTAAACGAAATAACCCATAGCACCCTTTTAAGGGAGTATCAGGTATGTAAGAATTTTCGTGTGTCAATATAAACGATTGGCCCTTTGCAGCTAGCATTTTCATGACTGGGGGCAATTTGACCAGCTATGTTACGTATAAATATGTGTGCCAGCTAAGGGTTAAATAATAGAATTAAAAATTTTGCAAAGTAGTTTATGTAAAGATTTATTTACTTTGTAAACACAGACTAAATTCTTGGAAATATCAATAATAACTATTATTATCACAATAAATATTCCAAACAATAATTCTTTGGTGGGAAAACAATTTATTTTTGGCTGTGGATATTAGTCCGATCTACCTTATAACCTGTAAGCCTCTCTTTGAAAATTACGTAAAACAATACGTTAGCAAAAGTACATGCACAAACATAAATAAATAAATGGAATTGAAAAGTAATGTATCCTTGTCTTCGAATACTTTTAAATCAAAATACGAGGAGAAACGCATTTTTTCTACAATAGAGGTTAGGGTTACTTACATGTTAGAATCTTGAAAAACATGCTAATATAGTTTTTGATGGTTGAAATATATTTAACTTTTTACGCTGAGTTCGTCATGCCTACAAACCACACAAAAACAGTTAAAATTTCGTCAACAAAATACGATTTTCAATAATTGTTGTCAAAGTCCTCCTTACGCGTCTGAGCGTGTGGTTCTACATGTATTCACTGAACTACATGTGCCAGCCTGCGAAAATTTAGTGGTGCGAACGGGTCAGCAGACAGAAGGCGTGGCCCAAAGGCAAATCGCCGATGAATCATTTCTGTTGGATTTGGAAGCATGACGCAACCTGATGCAACTAAAGTGCTGGGAGTGCGGTCCTCGAGCTGTTTGTCATACTTGACTGAGCACATCCTCTATTTCGGCCCCGCGGCTTCTCTCATCACGATACTGCGGAGGCCATCAGTTCTCGGAATATCGTACACCTGGGGTTCTTATATCGGGAGTTGAGTGCATATATATTAAGTAGAATTTAACAAAACTATTACTTACACTTTATTAAATAAAAATTCCGTAGTTGTTATTATCATTTAAAACACCTGTTTATAAGTTTATTTACAAGTTTATGCTATCATAAGACCCGACCAGTTCATGACTAGTAGTTTTCGTCTCTCTATCTCAATCAGGAACCAACTAAAGCCTGGCTAAAATACAAAATTAGGGCCCAAACAAATGCACATAGTTTTTCTAGTCACAAAGAATAATAAATATTAAAAGTGCACTAAAGGGTCCTGACCAGACATAACTAGTCCAATTGTTTTAGTGAGATTCTGACCACGGCCCTAATTAAAATGCAGACAAATATGGCACTTTCTACTTGAGAAATTGAAACAGTAAGACTAATTATTTTTTAATTTTGATTACTCAAAGTTTTAATGGTTTAAGTCTTCAAAACTGCATTTCGTAATGCTTTGAATAAAAAATATACACTTAAGAATGAATATTTGAAGTGAAAAATATTGAGGGTAAAAGATTATAGAATTACGCATTATAAAGTGAATTATTTCATAAGTAAAAAAGTTAACTATGTAATTTTACATTAAAAAAAGTTAAAATTGAACTTATTTGAAATTGCAAAACCAAGTTGTGATTTGACATTCAAAATAAGTACAAGAAAAGCGGTTAAGATCGGTTAATGTTTTCTGTTGGGTTTTCGAATTTTCAAATTAAAAAAGACTTTGCTATGGACAAAAACATAAAAAATTGGACACCAATTTTTTGTGAAAGTTATAACGTTAGTTAACTGCAAATTCAAATGAAGTTTAATATTTCAAATTGCTGTATTAGAAATAGAAAAATAAATATGTATTTATTTTGTTGTTATGTGAAAAAAATGTTCGTCATTTTCTGAGCGGTGACATAGTTTTAAAAAGACATAATTCACGATTTGAAAACGCTTTAAAAAGTGCAAAAAAAATGTGTAGGCTTACTAAATACTTGCATGCTTCTTCAACGCAAAATGAAGAAATTTCAAATACATGTATAACTTTTATTAAAAAAATGTGCCGTTACTTGAATTGAAAAACGTGGCCTCTTACGTTTTCAATAAATTACTATATCTTGCACAACCCAATTTCTTTTTAAATTTTATTTTCCGTTGTTGTTTAATAATGCGAACTGTAGCTAAAGATAATTGGTTATAATTTTGCAGTCAATCACACTTTTTTGCGAAGCTCATATGATTCGATTAATTCCATCATTTTCACTCCACAAACATGTACTTATATTCTTCTCTCTTCAAATATTGATATTTTGATATTACCCGCAATGCGCAAAATTTCGCAAAATAGTCAGTTTTCCAGCACATAATTCAGACATTTTCAGCATCAGAAAATACTGTACTTATTCGTAATTAAATATATTAAGAATTTTTTTTTTAGTAAGTAACCTATAGAACTTTTAGAAACAAAATTTGAAAAGCCATATTAAACTTTATAAAACTTTGCCAAAATAAATAGTATAGGCAAAATGATTTTCATTAAAAATTACTTTCATGCAATACTTGATGAAAAAATTCTCTTAATGTTCTTAATAATAAATATTTTTTCCTAATCATTTGAAAGACAATATTTGTTTTAAAATATGTACCTACGTGAGAATTCATCAAGTTTTAGTATGAATCTTAGTGAGTTATAAAATTATTAGAGTTTCAGAAAGTCAAACAATATCAATAATAAACACATATTACAAGGAATACAATGTGTAAATTTGAATCAAAATATGAATGTTTCAAAATTATACATTGATTATAGATGTAAAATTTTTCGTGGTTATTTTGTATAACTTGTGTCACTTTTTTTACTTTCATGAATGAAAACCAAATTTTTTATTATTAGGAACCAAATAAATTTGTTGTTGTTAATTATCTTTTCAAGTCGGCCACTTTTTAAAAGATTTTAAAATTCAGTAAAACAGGTTCCAAATGGTTATACAAACTATATAGGAGTAGTGTATAATATTCTGGACTACAAACAAATGATTTATTTATTTACCTGACGTATGATTTTAAATTATTTCGAAATATTTCTACGGATTTCGACAATTCTAAAGGATCTGAAGGAACTTACAAAGTTTTTAAGATTTAAAATTATCTCAATTTCAAAGATTTTAATGGATTTCAAATAATTTTACAACATTCAAGAGATTTTATAGTACATTTAAGTGTTTCAAAGGATGTACGAAATTATAAATATTCAAAGATATTTTAACAGATTTGAACCAATTTTAAGTTATTTCGAACATTTGAAGTGATTTGAAAAAATTTAGTAGTATTTACAGATATTTTACACTCGATTTGAAGAGATTTCTAGAGAACTTAAGAAAATAAATGAAATTATATTAATTTAAAGAAATTCCTGGCTGTTCCAAAAATTCCAAGGGATATGAAAGAATTGAAAAACATTCGAAGGATTTTGAAGATTTTAAGTTATCAAAGGTTTATTAGGACCTCCAAGTATTTTCAAAGGTTTCCGAGAATTTCACAAATTGCAAGGGATTTCTAGAGAACCTTAGGGAATAGATTTAATTTATTTCATATTCCAATGATTTCAAATTATTTCTGTTGATTTTTAAATATTTTATTGTAGAAAAATTATTACAGGCCTATAATGAATTTTCCTATAATATTTTTTCTTCAGGGCAGTTTGCAATTTCGATTGAAAGTCGCATATGAGATTTTTTATTACCTCATTTATTTTTTAGGATTTCTTTAATACTACATATTTTCATTAATAATGTAATGGGAATAATAATAATTATCAATACATTATCTGCTGTTAGGTCAATAAAACGGTTTTTCTATTTTTTAATCTTTTTAAAAGACACGTCAACAGTCATTAACTGAGGGCCTATTTACGTATTTTTCATCAATCTCGAACCTTGGAAAAAATATTGTAAGCTAATATTATTTTCGTCCTAAAATATTTTCGTGCAAGCATAAAATCAATGTTCTTTCACCTATCTACAAAAAAAAGTTTGCGACATTGAAAAAAGATTGATGTCTTGAAAGCGATAATACATTAACTTTTTATTGTAACAACTAGTTGCTTATAACATTTGAATCCTACTTCAAATCACAAACAATATTATATATTAGTTTAAAATTTTTATAAATTAAATCTATTGTTTGGCGAAGAGTCGTCTTCCATTACTATCTTAAAATTCCTTGTGATTAATTCATGATTGCTCAAGGGAGTTGCGTGCATTTCTTCTCGACTCATATCCTCAATCGCGCCACTGTACATGTTTATTTTCACCCGTTTTTCAATCCAAGTTCCATATTCACATCTCGTTGTATATATTCCACGAAGAAATTTATTATTTTTCCCTAATATTGCAAAGACGTCACCATTAGACGTTGATAATACCATTTTTTCTTCGGTTGGCATGGGCTCGCGGGTCATCCGGTTTCCTCTCAAATGAATTGATTTATCGCGAGGAAAAGTGTATTTTCGAATTTCAAATCGCAGGTTTCGATCGCTGTTAGGAACAAGCCGAATAAATCTAACTTGATCAAGTTCATATCCAAGTATCTGTGAAGAAGAGTGCCTGGCACGAGGAGGCTTGGACCTGACACGACGAGAATGCTCGGCAGGAGGTGACCTTGACCTGTCACGAAGAGACGGCCCGACAGAAGGAGCCGCACTTACCGGAGAACCCGGAAAACGAGGTCTGACAGGAGGAAGAGACCTTTCAGGAAAATGGTATCTGTCAGGTATATAAGAAGCTCTTGAACGAGGAACCCACGAAATAGGTTCGCCATTAGGCAAACACTCGAACTCGGAGCTCCACTCTGCAAAAGGAAAAAGGGCATTAAATTTTCCTTGTTTATTCTCTTCCGGCATATTTTTCTCCTCTGGAGTTAGAAGTAACTTATTTGTAACCTTATTTGGTCAACAGAAAACGCAGGATTATATTTAGGATGAGGACAAAAGGGATTGTCGAATTCCTCCTCGGGTCAAATCCCAAACTCTTTTCCATGAGAAAAAGTACCAAAACACCGAAATAACCTAATAGTGTGCTCTCCTTGACTAAATAAGGTAAGCTACTCAATAGACGCGTAGTTTATTTTCTATTTCGGCATGTGTTGCTAAATATGACTTTTTACACTAGTTGAAATTCAAATATTCTTTTTAGTTGAAAATTCAACTGTGTTGTTAAAAATGCATCTTTTTTGAGTTAAAAATTCAACTATTTGGTTAAAAATTAAAATTTTTGTTGAAGATTGAAGAATTTGTTTTAAATTTGGTTTCAAAATTCACCTCTTCTAATAGAATTTTAATTTATTTTTTTTTGTTGAGTATACAAATCAGAATTAATCAATTAAATAATGAAATTATTATGTTTTGGCTCATGACTAAACTGTTTTTTTTTTGGAAAATTCGTTTTTTGTTGTTGTTAGATTCAACGGTTTTTCATGAAAAATTAAAGTATGTTCTGACTAATAATCAAATATTGAATTTCTCGTTAAGAATTGTTCTTTGTTGGTTGACTATTCAACTACTTGGTTGAATATTTATCATTTTAGTCATTTTAGTCATTTTAGTTGAATATTTATCTTTTTGATTAAAAATTAAAACATGTTGTTAAAAATTGTTTTGTTTGATGAAACTCAATTTTTTAAGTGAAAATTTGACTATTTCATTTTTTGTTGAAAATTCAAATTTCTTAGTTAAAAAATCAACTATTTGCTTAAAAGTAAATTTTTTGTTTTTGTATTATTTATTTCATTTTCTTTTATTATATTTTATTTTATTTTTTTATTCATACTTTCAGTTGAAAATGCGTCCCTTCACTTGAGAATTGAACTATTGTGTTCAGAATTATTTTCTTCAACTAAAAATGTGAGAATTTCATTTTTGGTCGGAAATTGAACACTTTTAGAGGAAAGTTGAACTTTTTGGTCAAAAATTTATTCTTTTGTTTCAAGATTCATATTTTGAGTTGAAAATGCATTTCTTTGATTAAAAACCTAACTATTTTATTGAAAGTTCTTTTTTGATTAGTTGAAAGTTAGATTTTTGAACTGAAAGTTTACCTATTCAACTCTTGTTTGAACTTTTATGTAAATTTCGAAAATTCAACTATTTTAGTACAAATTCATTTTTTGTTTAAAGCTTCATCTTTTTAGTTGAAAATTCATTTCTTTTGTTGTAAATTCATTTTTTTGGTTGAAAATTCATCTTCTTGGTTTGAGATTCTTCTTTTTGGTTGGAAATATATCTCTTTGGTTAAAAGTTCAATTATTTGTTCAAAACTTTATTTCTTTTGTTAAAAATGCAATAATCTTACTTGAAATGTTAGGAATTTAAACCAATTCAAATTGAGTTTAATATAGGACCCACATTAATTTTATTTCAAAGAATTTATTCTGCTATCTTCTTACAAAATCTCCATATTTCCCCTCTCTCTAAAAGCATTTTGGCCATAAAAGCCTGTTATCGATATATTTCAAAAAAATGTTTTTTTGGCTTCTTCTTGTAAGTGTGTGTGGGAGGTGTGGCAGGAGTGGCTACATACACAAGGTGTTTAGTGAAACATTTTAGGCCCTGAATTTCTTGCAAGATATTTTGGATATCCAACTTCATTTAAAACTATTCAGCACATTGATTTGTTAGACATCTTTGGATTTATGATTTTTTTAGTAATGTTTGACCAAAACCCTCCCCCACACCCCCAAAAAAATCTGCTCACGTAATTTGTGGATGACCCCTTAGGAGAGTATCATTGATGGATTCCTCCGGAGTAAATTCAGTTTAATTTCATAATCATTTCGGACAAACTCCAATAGAGCTTAGAAAAAAAGCAATTAGGATAGAATGCGGATTACGTTGGCCAAATTGTTAGTTGTGATAAGCTTAAAAATGTAGGCTAAAAATTATAGATATAATATATTATTATATTTACCAATAAAATTGAGTATAACTGACAAGGATAAAACGAGAGTATACATAATTTTCATATTTTACAATTAGGGAAAACGCGGTAATTAATGTATTATGGAAGAGTTTTATTAACAATGTAACTGATGAATATTCTCGTATACGTATCAATCTTATTCTTATCAGATGTTTATACTCTGATAGAGTAAGTTTCAAGGAACAAAATGTAGTTACTAAATTCGTTAAAACTGATATCAAGATTTATATAACCTTTCAAGTACGTTTTATCGAAATTCGTATTTTACATGGCAAGTTGATATTGTATCTACTATAATCGACTATTTGAAGCTTTATTATACAAATTATACATTATACTTTATTATACTAAATTATACAAAATATGTTAAAAGAATTGCAGCTTACTAAGTGACCATCTGAAAATAAGTTCATTTGTTATTTCATGTTTATGCTTTAAAAACTGTGAGATTTAAATAAACAAATTGGGTCATTGTATTACCCCCACATTTGTGCACAAACCTTTCAAAATTAAAGGCTATAGCATCGACAGCAGTAATTTGGTGATTGTGAATTCTCTTTTGTTAAAGCTCTTTAGGCCTTAACGAACACATTCTCATCACGTATCTCGTGCTTCGCACTCGATTTTGTCTAAGGTGTGAACTTTTCTACATTATGTTCAACAGTTTTATATAAAATGTATATTACATTTATTTATATACCTCGGCCTGGGGTCGTTTTTTTCATAAATTTCATTTGTTTATTTTCAATATTATTTTTCACGATTTAAACCGAAAATACGCATCCTGGCGTAAAGTAATTTTGAGAAAATTTGTAGGTATAATTTGGGTAATTTTTTTATTTTTATAACAAATTTGTAGATTTTTTTGGTTGAACAATTTTTGTCTTTTTTTCATATTTTGTGTCGTTTTTCCATAAGTTTAATTTTTTTATTTTCAATCTTTTTTTTACGATTAAAAAAAAATCTACTTGTTCTATCTAAAAAGAGTTAAAGACAAATTTGTAGCTGTTTTTTGGATAAGTAACTTTTGTCAGTTCACTTTTTCATAGTTTGTATCTTTTGTCCACAAATTAAATTTTTTATTTTTCAATGTCTTTTCTTACAAATAAAACAAAAACCACGCATCCTCTCAAAAACTAATGTATAACAAATTTGTAGCTCTATTTTGGGTTAACAACTTTTGTCTTATTTTTTTTCGTAAGTTGTGTCGTTTGTCAAGAAATTTAATTTTGTTCAATTTTTAATGCTATTTTTTACGAATTTGAACAAAAACTACGCGTCCTATAAAAAATAGATTATGAAAAAATTTGTAGATATTTTTTAAGTGTACAATTTTTGTATATCTATCTTTTTCCGTGGCTTGGATAGTTTGACCGCAAAAAGGAATTTTTTTTTTAATTATTTTTGTGTGCGATCAAAATTTTAATTTTTGATTTTGCAAGAAAATTCGAAAAGTTGTTATAACAATCTTATAGGATGTTCAAAAAGCAGAGTTTTTCTCCTTAAGACTTTTTTTTCATAGCGTGCGTTGTTTGGCTCTATATTTTCATTTTCATTTGTTTTTTGAATTTCGTTAATGCTGTAACTCTGGTAATTTGTTATTATCGTAAAAAGTAATTCAGATAAATTGTTCGTCTTGTTAAATTTTATGAACTTTTTTATTTTACATAGTACATAGAATTTTCAAATTCTAAAAAAAAGTGGTCCCAAATATTTTGTATATGCTCTAACTTTTTGAATTTTTATCCAAAATGGATGGTTAACGAACTTGAACTTCATTTTAAGGCGTTAAAAGAGTATAACAAAGGCCAATCCAATCTGTCAAATCTTTTGAAAGTTATCGTGCTCACAGAAATACATACATAAAGACATGCAGACCGACACACTGTTAGAAATGTTTGCAATTTTAGTATACATGGGCATATTAAATTTCCTATGTGTTTACTAAATTCATTACAC
>JAABKJ010013481.1:0-10300 GCA_011634705.1 Andricus grossulariae
CGATACGTGTTAATATATTAAAATTATAATGGATTATTTTACTTATATTTGTGCTTATAATTAAGGATTATCTACTGTAGGATAATTATATACCGTAGGGTGGTCTCCCCTATATATTTCTCATAGATATATTTTCGAAATACAAAATTAATTGAAGAAAATAACGATAACTAGTTACCTTTTTGATAAAAGTAACTAAGAAATGATTGCATTTTGAAACGGTGAATGTAACGATAACCACTTTCTTCTGAAAAGAAACTTTAGCCATCACTGGTTTTTACAAATTTCCAAACTTGAAAAATTTCTTGAGTGGCCAATCATTGTACCGATTATCCGATATAATTCTTATATCGAGCGGGAGGTTTGACGACTCGACTCTCGAAAACCCGGCTGAACTCGAGAGATGGTCTTCTGCATTTTTCCTCTCCCCTGGCCAAGCCTCCAGGCAGTTGTGAGTATTTCTAATAAAGTCGGATGCAGTTGTAGGTTATCACTGGTTGTGAATAAATTCATACAGTAATTCTAAGTCCACCTTAATAAAAAACATTTTCACAGGCCCATACCATGTGAAGTGGAGCCTGGCGGTATATTTACTCATGCTAAAGAACTTAAATAACACTTTAGTAGCGAGGAATAATAAAAATAATACCCTATATAATTTGCATGGAATATATATGGAAATTATTCAATATTAATATTGAACTCTCATTACAAATGATCAGTTTATGTGTTATAGAGGTTTATAAAATAATAAAGGTGCCATTTGAAATTGGTTGGATAATACTGTCCTAATATTCATGGACACATTGTGGTAGTCTATCAGACGCTCTATGTTCGTCACTTCCCAATCGAATTGAAACTTCGGAGTTCATGGTACAAGTGCACCTGAATTCAATTAGAATGTACACATACTAAACTCTCGCGACTATAATAAATTTACATACACGTTTCACCTTTTCTCAGATTTAATTATAATTTTTAATAATAGTCAAAATCTCATTTACTTCCTCTTTATAAAGTTGAAGAAGTTAAATAAAATTTTTGTATTATTTTATAACATTTACTTTAATTAGGAAACGTTAAAGGTAGGTGGGGCATACACATTTTTAGCTACTTTAATTAATTATTAACTTAAGAAAGCCAATTTATGTCGACACATATTTTTTGAATACTGATTATTTCTTAAAAAGTTGAGAAAGACATTTTTGACAATACTGTTTTCATTATTTTGACAATATTATAATTTTGAAAAAACCCCGTCATTTATGGAAGGCTCTGAAATGTATTAAAAAATCGTCAATCAATTTCATCAAATTTTATCAAATTGATTAGCAAAAAAATGTTCATAAAATGCGAGAAGTATCCTTTTCATTAATAAAATTACCTACCTGATGAAAAGATCTCAGTTCTTATGTTGAAACTTTATTTCTAACTAGTAGAAAATTCACGTGCTTATATAAATAAATATAAACAATTATTAAAATTTTAAATAATAAGCTCGAGCGTTCGAGTCCCTGCATTTGTATTTCCTGACATTAGAAATATAAACAATTTAAGAATCCTCTGTTAGAGAAAGTTTTCAATATTAGAAGTTTTTCAAAATTTCTAAATAATGATTTCGAATTAAAAGCGCTTGAAAAAAAAAACACGATTTAAATTGAAAACATTTCAAATAGAACACTTTCAGATAAGGTAAAATGTTGATAAAAGGAAATTATTTCAAATGAAATCAAAAAGAATTGAACATGTGTCATTTCTAAATAAAATCATTTTAAATTAAATAATTTGAAATTAAAACTGAAATTGAAAAAATTATCATCAGAAGCTCCCAAAGTGGAAAAATGTCAGACTTAAATTTTTTAAATTGGACAATTTCTTTAAAAAGAAGTTGAAATTGTATTATTTTTAATTCAAAGAGTACAAAATTAAACAATTTTTTTTAATCGAATGATTTCAGATTAAACTTTTGTAAATATGACAATCTCGAAATGCTGAAAATTAAATGAATATAGATTAGAATTTTGAATACTGGATAATTTAACATTCAAAGAAATTGAAATTGTATGACTATTTCTAATTAAACGCTGTCGAAATTGAATAATAAAAAATTCAAGATTTTTTAATCCAAATAATTTTGAATTCAAATAGATTAAAATGTGACATATTGAAATTGAAAACTAAATGGAATGTTTCAAAGTCAAAGCTTCGGAAATTCTAGAATTTTTAGTTTTTATTACATAAAAAATTATTATTTAATATTAAAATTGATTAGAAATTTTTGTTGCTAATCAACAAATAAATTCACTGTAATTCTCACCGTTAAAAATGGTAATATTTTCCATTATAAACCTTCAAAATTAAATTATTAAAAAAAAAGGTTCAACAGAAAGTAATTTTAAATGAGAAACAATAAAAATGGAAAAATTTCTACTATGGAATGTTGAAAATTAAACGAATCCGAACTTAATTTAAAACTGAAAAAATTTAGAATTACCCAGAATTCTGATATTAAAACTTTTTTTATAGTCAAATTCTTTAAAATTTGATTCGCCTTAAATAAGTTTAAATGATTTAAAAATTGTTCACCATACTTTCCTAAATTCAAATTTTTCAATTTTTATTGCAAAATTAAAATATATGAAAGGGCAAATTTAAAATACAGCTTTTAACATGGAAATCAAAAACTCTAAAACTGTAACCATTCAAAATTTAAAAAATTATTCAATTACCAAAGTATCAATTTGAGACAGTTCCGTCTTGATCTATTATGATGTTAAAAACACATTTTTTCAAATTTTAAATCGTTCAATTTTTAGTACTTCATTTATCTTTTGAAATCTTCAACTAAAAATCGGGCAATTTAAAAATGACGTTGAAAATAAAAAAAAATAAAAATACCAAATAAGATAATTATGATTACAAGTTTCGAAATTGCACCTTTTTAAACGTTTGAATTGGAATTTTTTTTTTCAAGTTGAGTTTGAAATGTTCAATTTTTTTGGAACATTTTCAAATAAGAAATATTTCAATTTTCAATGCCTAGTTCTAAAATTTTATAATTCAAAAGCTTGAACTTGAAAAAATTATTGTTTTAATTTTTTCTTGTTTTCAATTTATTCTAGAGGCATTTAATTTCAAGTTATTAAATTAAAAATCCTATAAATTGAAAACTGTGCAAATATTAAGTCTTTCAATTTCATATTCTCCGATTTTGAAGAATTGAAAAGAACAGACAATTTTTACGTTTAAAATTGAAACAAAATAATTTAGAATATTCAAAACTAAATTATTAAATATAAAACTAGCCATCAAGGCTTTTAGCATGAAATTTGGAAATTTCTAAAGATTCAATAGTTAGATCGTCGTGATATTTTTAATAATTCAATTTAAAACTAAAATATTATGAAATTGAAAAATCTGGAAAATTAAAATTGTGAATTCAAAACTATAAGTTTAAATTGAAATCATAGACTTTTCAAAGACGAAACATTGATAAAAATTATTAAGTATTACATCATGTAGTATTTCAAGTGATATTCAAAGTGACTAGATTTACTTTTCTTCTAAACTTGTTTATTTGCATAAAAAATCACTGTCATTTTTATCGTTTAAGATCGAAGAATTTCAAATACACTGGAATTTGGAATTAAGAACGGTTTCAGGCATGGCTTGCATTGGGCCGCATGAATCATTTCTGTTGGATGTGGACGGATGATGTAACCTGATGCAACTAACGCGTGGAGAGTGCCATTTAAGGGGGGGGGGCACATTCATTTTTAAAATAATTTTATAAGGTGTCAAACTGACGTATACTAATAAGCTAACACATTCAAATGATAAAAAAAGCCACGAGAGAAAAAACAAGCGCAAATCGAGATATATAATTATAAATATTTCAAAATTTCAGTTTTCGCAAAAATGAACATTTTTGATCGATAAACAATTAATATTTTCCAGTGAATACCTCTTCATATCGTATATTGAAATTTTTCATTTTCATGTTCTTTAACGTTTCTGGTGCAAAGAAGAATTTATACAAGAAATCCATAAAGCATCTACCAGTAATTGTGTTAACAAAAGATTTTTATGTTCTATAATTGGCGGACGTCATGTTCGCAATTTACCCGTTGAAACACAAAGGCGTCCGATAGGTATATGCTTTCTAAGAAAATTATCACAAAATGAACTCTTGGGTCATTCAATTTAAATGAATATTGGCTTTTCTTCGTTTATTAAAATTATACATGCATGTTCTTCATTTACATAATCCAAACCGCACTGGATGACATTAAATTGAAAATATTTCAATAATATTCATTTTCCATTTCAAATATAACAGTATATTATTATTATACCATTGAGCTATTTCCCTTTCGGGGTAAGCGTGACTCTCTCGGTGAGGAAGGGAGCAATGTGAAAGAGGAGGTATAGATTTTTAGATTAGTCTAGACTTCCCGTGTTATTTATTCAAATAACACGTTCGTTCCGCAATATACTGCTCTAATCCAAGTTTCTGATCAATCTCTCTAGCGCTCACCCCCGTGAAGAGCTTCACAAAGTTGTCACTTTCCTATCCTGGCATACCTCTCTAGCTTCCTTCACGACCAGAGGCACAGACTTCTCAATTGGGTTTTCTAACGTATCGTGTTCTATATTGCAGTTGCGGTGCCCTGTAGCTTCACCTCCTAATAATTCCTTAAAAGAGTCTCTCAAAGCGTCTAGTATTCCGTCCGCATCATGTAGCATTTCACCCTTGTTATTTCTCATTCTGACAAACTCTGTACTTCTACTTCCTTTCATAATGATCAAAGTTAATTTATAAAACAGTTTCTTGCTTTCCTCAAAATCTATTTGCATTTTCTTCTCTTCTTTTGTTTTGATTTTATCTTTACTTTCTTTGACTAGTATTTTAACTTTCCTCTTTTTGTCTCTGTAATCATTTTCAAGTCTATTTCTCTCATCATCGCTAAAGCCTGTGATGTTCAACTTTCTTAGATACGCTGGTTTCTTTTCATGAATGGCTGCGCTGATTTCATCATTCTACCACGCATCGCCAGATATTCATTCTACAACCGCACTACCACACACTTCGGTCGCACTTTTAATAATGACATCCCGGAACATAGTCAATATGCCCTCTATATCTTTGTTGCTTATAACCATCTCTAAAGTTGCTCTATCTATGCGTTCGTATACCCTATTCTGAAAATCTATTCGCACTTCCGGTTTCTGTAAGTTTTCAATCTTGATTTGCGTTTGTTTCGCTTTTTGGTTCTCTTTCTTCTCTATACCTGACCTAGTTTTATTTCGGAGACTAGAAGGCAATGATCAGTATTGCATTCAGAACCCCTCATGACCCTTGTATATTTTACTAGCTCTCTTAGTCTTTCATTAGCAACAACGAAGTCGATTATAATATGGCTATCTCCTCTACACCAGGTGTACATGTGAATCATTTTAAGCCTAAACGAAGTATTTATAATAAATAAGCCCTTTTATAGGCATAAGCTAACCAATCTTTTCCCGTTATCATTTTTTCTTGGATCCCTAAATTACCTAGCATCCTTTCTGTACCCTGACGTTGGACGCTGACCCATCAGTTCATGTCTCCTACTTCTTTTACTCCTCTCGGATCACCATCAACTTGGGCGTAGCACGTTATGATAAATAATCGTCTGATTCCTATTTTCATTCTAGCCCACAACGATCTGGGAGATACAAAATCATGATTTCTGAGATGCTGTTTTGCTTTTTCATTCATAATCAAATCGACCCCTTGACTACCGAGTGATTCACTATCCACTACTCACCATAATTCAAGTCGGCATTCTAACACCCCATTTTCTATGTCTCTAACGTCGCATTCCGGGTGTATGCCTTTCGTCAATCAAAAATAATCTTTCTCTAAAAATAGCTGTGTCACGAAAATCTCGAAAGAATTGTTGTCGTATCCTTGAATGCCGATTGGGTGATTTGAAAAACTCGGAGGAAGGAATGTTGCTAAATTCACACATATAATTAAAAATTGAGTTTTAGTTGAAGGAAAGTGAAAAAGAATATCATATTTGTGTGCATAATAGAACTAAAAAAATTTAGGATTTATTATTTAACAATTTTATTATTACACTTTCAGTTAAAATAATTAATTTTCAACCAAGAAAAGGGAATTTTCACAAAATGTTCAATTATCAACCAAACTGAGGAATCCTTGATGAAAAAAAGTTAATTCTCAACAAAAAGTGTAATAGTTGATATTTCCACAAAAAAATATTTTAATTTTCAATAAAAAAATATTGAATTAAACCAAAAAATACGAATTTTCTACAAAAGAGTTGAATTTTTGACAAAGAAAGATTTTTTAATCAATAAAAATAAAAAATATCATCCAAAATGTTGAGTTTTCGAGTCATAAAGACGAATTTTTGAAAATAAGATGAATTTACAACTCAAAAATATGCATTTTATACCAAAATAATCCAATTTTCCACTAAAAAATACAAGTTTTTCACAAAATAAGTAAATTTTCAACTGAAAAAGATCAATTTTCTAGAAAAAATGGAATAGCTACATTTTTAGTAGAAAAAAATTCAATTTCAACAAGAAAAAAAACAAATTTTCAAAAAATTTGGTAAATTTTCATCTAAAATGACGCATCTTCAATCAGAAGAGTACATTTTTAACCAAACAGTTTAATTTTCAACCAAACAGATGAATTTTCAACCAATTCAACTAATTTTCAACCAAAGAAATGAAATTTCAACTAAAAACATTAATTTTCTGCCAAAAATAAATAATTTTTAACAAAATACATGAATTTTCAACCAAATATTTTGATTTTTTATGGAATTTTCAACCTAATATTTCAGATACAAAATTCAAATGTATTTATTCATTTTAAACAACAACAAACATTTTTCTACTATAAAAGATAGTTTAACTTTAAAATAAAGTTTAACTTTTACCCACATAGTTGAATTTTCAACTAAAAAGATCAATTTTCAATAAAATAGTTCAACTTTCAACCAAAGAGATGAACGTTCAACTAAAAATATGAATCTTAAAAAAAATTATTTTTTAACAAAGTGATACAACAAAAATTTTCAAACGAAATAGGTGAATCCTTATAAGAAAAGAAGATTAATTTTCCATCAAACAGTTGCATTTTTATCCAAGAAAGATTAAGTTTCTGCTAAAATAGATGAATTTTTGAATCAAAGGGACAAATTTTTCAGAAAATAGTTGAATTTCCGTGCAAAAAAGTTTTCAGCTTGACTTTTTACCATCAAAATATGAATTTTGAACAAGAAGTACATTTTCTACGGAAATATTTGAATATTCAATCCTAAAAGTCGCATTGTCAACAAAACAGTTGAATTTTTATCCAGAAGGGATGACTTTTTAACAAAAATGTTGGATTTATAACCAAATAGTTGCATTTTTATCTAAGAATGATGAAATTTCTACTAAAAAAGATGGAGTTTTGAATGAAAAAGACCATTTTTCAAAATAATCATTGAATTTTCATCCAAAAAAGATTTCAGTTAACAAAATTGTTTAACTTTTAACAAAGTAGTTTAAGTTTTAAAAACATAGTTGAATTTTGAATTGCAACAGAAAATTTTAACCAAAAAGATTAATTTTCTAACAAAAAAGATGAAATTTTAACAAATACATGAATTTTTGAACTAATTAGCTGAATTTTCGACTAAACAAAATTTTTCAGCGAAAAATGGCATAGTTACATGCTCAATTAAAAAAATATATTTTTCACCAAAACAAAAAACAAATTTAAAAAAAAATGTTGATATTTCAACCAAAGAAATGAATTTTCAACTAAAATTATGCATCTCCACCAGAAAAAAAAATAAAATTTCAACAAATTAGTTCAACTTTTTACCAATTATTTGAATTTTCTACCAAAGTAGTTGAACCTGCAACGAAAAAAAAAAACTTTTCCAAAAAATTGTTGAATTTTTAATCAAATAACTGAATTGTCAACGATAAACATGAATCTTAAACCGAGATTAACTTTCTACTGAAAGAGATGAATTTTCCACAAGGTACATGAATTTTCAACCAAGTAGTTGAATTTTCAATTAAAAAATATAAATTTTCAACCAAATAGTTACATTTTGAACTAAGGAGATAAATTTTCAACTAAAATTATGCATCTTCAACAAAAGAATGAATTTTTAACAAATAAGTTCGACTTTCAACCAAGTAGTTGAATTTTTAACAACGAACATAATGATTTTTCAACCTAGAAGATTAAGTTTTTACCAAAAAAGATCAATTTTTAACGTAATACGTTAATTTTAAATTAAATGTTTGAATTTTAAACTAAAAGCGATTACTTTACAATCAGAAATTAAATAGTTAAGTTTTCAGTCGAGTAAAATAATTTTCTACCGAAAAAAAGCCAATTACCGACCACAAAGACAAATTTCAAGCAAGAAGATTATTCTCTACCAAAAGAGACAATTTTTTAATAAAATACATGAATTGTCAACCAGAAATTTGAATTTTTAACTAAAAAAAAAATTATAAATCGAAAAGTGAATAGTTCAATTTTCAGTTCAAACCATTTCCAACAACAAAAAAAACTAATTTTGCATAATATATAATTAAATTTCTACAAAATTGAAATAATGTTTCACAAAATAGTTGAATTTTGAATGAAAAGAATTTTCTACCAGAAAAGACGAATTTTACAAAAAATATATGAATTTTCAACTGAAAAAGATTCATTTTTAACAAGAAATGGAATAGTTAAATTTTTGGTTGAGAAAATTAATTTTCAACCAAGTTTCGTTTATCTAAATTACTTCAAATTAACTGGATTACAAGTGAATTAGCCTTAATTATAGGTGGATTAGCCTGAATTACAAGTTTTTGAGCTGAATAACATTTCAATCATAGATGAATTCTTCTATTAAAATACTTTTAATTTTCTTCTGAATTATTTATCTGCATATTCAAAATTAAACCAAAAAATTGTTAATTTCGTATTTGATTTCCAAATCTATCTCGTTGTCAAATCACGAGTTCCTTCTTTGAAAAACTTCTATAACACTGTTGATTTTCGGTGAAAAAATAAAACTATTAAAATAAATCCACTAGTAATTGAACATTTTTCAGGTGATGACCAATAAAAATCCCAAGCCGTTTGTTAGTTCGTTCAAAATGCACGTGCTTCCAATTTTAATTGGAAGAAGGAATTGGCACAAAAGAAAAAAGTAACCTCAGCTTTTATTAAGCTTCCTCTATTTCAAGGATCTTGTTTCTCGCGGATTCATTTCGATAGCATAGAAATTGTTTTTCCAACCACGAATGTTATTTGCGAATGAAAACAACGCACTTCTCAGTCTTCGTTGATATAGCAAGCAAATGTCGGCGTACTAGGTACATCCAATTGATGTGCATATTAGATGCTTGAGACTGATACTCTATGTATGGATAACCAACTGACTTCTCATAAGCTTTGCATACAAATAGATATGACTACTAGACTGCACCTGACCTCGAAACGTCAAGAAAAGTCACATGAAGATCATCTAAATTCACCAGGAGTCTGTTTCACTTTACGATTAATCATAAAACTCCATCATTCTATCGAGCATTCTTCCCCTTTTTAGTATTTTTATCGAAAATTTCGCGTACCCAGATGACAAAGATCCATCCATCACTTATTCCCGAATATAAAATACTGCCTGTAAATGCACGTCTCCAGAGTTCTATTTCCTGACATTAAAAATATAAAAAATTAAAAATCCATTATTACCTAACATTTTAAATATTCAGATTTATTCATTTTTGAAACAATAATTAATAATTTCAAATTGAAGGCGTTTGAAATCTAAAAATAGTATATTTCGATGCAAGGGGCCAACTGGGCAGTTTTTGCCCACTACGAGTGTGGAGGCCCAGAACGACCTCGAAGACGAGGCCAAGACGAGCCGAAGAGCTGTGTCTTTACACTCGCAGACAGCATCCGCCTGTGAGGCCTCGTGTATCGACCCAAAAAGATGTTGACATAGTACCCGTTTGCAACGCTAGATGGCACTAGTAATAAAAGTCTTGAGCAAAAATGTGTTGGTAACCATAGAATAGTATATTGTGTATCGAGGGCGTAAAGGAGGCTATTTTTATGAGGGTGAATTTGCTGCCCGAGCGAAGCGAGGGCCGCAGTCACACGAGGCAAAATAGCTTTACGCCCTTGATATACACCATACTTTTTGTCCCCCTCCTTGAAAACAAGCATGTGAAGCAGATAGAGGATGTTTGATGTACTTGACAATTT
>JAABKJ010013482.1:0-10299 GCA_011634705.1 Andricus grossulariae
AATGTCGAAATTTAAGCATTTTGCCCCCATTTGCTATCCGTTTTAGTAATTTTTCTAACCTAAAGTTTCTCAGTGTAGCATGACACAATTATTTCTTTCGTCAGTAATGTCCAATCGAAATGATTTTGCGATCAATTCTTTATAATGCGATTTAAATTTATCACCATTTACATTTAAACCATTGTACTGTATTTTATTAAGTACGAACTCGCCTTTTTTGCTATCACAGCTTTCTGCGGTTTTTATGGATTCATATTCCGAAAGCCTTCTTACGGTTTGCTGCAGTGGCTTTTCACCTTTTCGAATTAACTTTTTTTATAGAAGCTATATAATTTTCAAATGGGAAAGCGCTAAAACTTTCTGCTGCACCAAATATCTTACAATCTTTGGGTAAATGTGTCAAATTATGTACGTTATGCGTAACATTTCTTCTACCATAAATTTTTTGGAACTCATAAATGAAATCATTGATTAAAGATTCAGCAAATTCAATATTTTCTTAATTACGTACCAATACTTCATTATTAAAAATTAACATGCTTACATGAATTTTCAACACGTTATTATAAACTAAAGGAGACAATTTATCTTTAAAAAGAAAAGCTATGAAATATAACAAGACGTGTCTAAACTCAGTAGCTTTCCATTTACTTAAATATTTCAGTGATCGTGAACGTCTGTTGAACTCTGTAGGCAAAATGTTTTTTAAGCTCTCTAATCTAATTGAGATTTCTTCAATGTCTTGAGAATCAAGTCTGAACACTTTTCTTTTGCTATGTTTCTCACCTATACAGAGTTTTAATAGTAATTTCATTATTCCAAAATAAACTAGGTGCAATACATCTAAAGGAACATTCGTAACAGTTCCAAAATGAGGTATTTCACTTAAAATTGTCTCACCGCGTTGGCAGTCTTCTAAATATTTCATGTTTTTGAATTTCTCATCGGTTCTTAATAAATCATTGCAATACCTATTTAATTCTTCCAAACTTTTAGTTGGAAAGCAAACTGATATCAGATATTTACCCTCAATAGTACATTTGCTGCAACTAAAGTAACCACTGTGGTATTTCGTATTGAATACAAAATATTTAGCAGTAGCATCCAGAACAAGCATCTCTATCCTTACTTTATACGTTTTACAATTGTATGCACGTCCATTATTAACTAAATCTGTTAATTCTTCAGTAAGTTTTGCTAAAAACTCATTGTGACTTCTGGGTTTCTGAGTGCCGCAGTAAATACTAATAGCGTATACAGTTTTTAGTTTAGTATCTTTCATAGAACAGATCCATAAAGCTTTTTCAGATGAATTACCAACAATTGGAGCACCATCTATATTGGCTGCAATTTTGACGGTATAAAATTTCATATTAAGTGTAAGACGAGTTTCAATAATCTTTTCAATATGTTTGCGTACACCTACATAACAAAATTGACCACTATCCATATTAACAACATCAGTGACTTTTTGAGTTTTTAATAGTGTCCGTGGATCTTTTGGAAATGTTGTGTCATAGTGTACTTATTTAATATAGCAAGCAACTTTCTAAGAGGGTCATGTTGAATTTTCCCGTTTTTTGCCCTGTTAGTTATTTCTTCGCGAAATTCTTCATTTTTATCAGTACCGTACTTTCCGATTATTATATTTAAAAAATCGTCGTCTACTTCTGAATCTGAATCGGGAATACTCTGCATCGCCATCACTGTGTCGGTAACTGCCATCAGACGAAATGCAAGAGTCACTATCAGTGTCATAGCCATCATCATCACCTGTTATATAACCTTCAACAGTGCACTTATTTGCAGGTCTCAAGTCTTCATTAACTTTAAATGAGAAATTGTCATAATTAACATCGCAAGGTTCATTCTAACTATCTTTTTGTATCACAACTTTATGAGATTCTTTCAAACTTCTTTTTCGTATCGTTAAATTACCACTTTTCTCCTTCATCAGAGATTTATCAGATGATGAAGTATCGAGTTTAAAAATTTTACATTTTGGTTTATCATCAGAAATCGAAGTTTCATCATGTGTACTAGAAGATGCGGTACAATCTGAGTTAATTTGTTGCATATTATTTTCAGTATCCTAATTAGCTAATCTTCGAATATGTTTATCACTTGTTGGCTCAAAACCTTTCCTTTTTATTGGCATGTTGCTACATTTACTATAAATTTTTTTTAAAATAAAACTTTATAAATAAACATAAAGGTTAACAGTTTAACTAATTAATTAATCATTAATTAATTCTCGCTCATACTGATTCTTTATCTCATACTGATTCTTGTCATAAGATTCTTGTCATATGAACGAAAATGAGTCAATTAAGTGTGAGATACTTTTTTTTCTTTCGCGAAACTGTTGATTCAATTATGTTAGATTTTCTCTATATATTTTTTTGCGCAACTCGTCGACAATTTTTTTTTATATACCAGTTTTTCAAAGCTAATAATAATTTCGTTAATGGCCGTAAGTATCGCATTTGCTACAAAAATGTACGATTTTCTTCTAAGTTCGTCTTTTCCTACTTAACAATTTCGCTGAAAATTCACTTTTTACATTCTCATCAGAGAAGGTATTAAATTTGTGTAAAATTTGACCCTCTCCGTTTTTGTCAAATGTCCACGTTGTTTTGAGACATTCTGAATCCAAAAAACAGGTTTTCGCAAATGTGTCTGTCTTTCTGTGTGCATGTGTGTATGTATGTAGATTTTTAGTCTGTCAGCACGATAATTTTCGAAAGAGTTGACAGATTGGATTGCGCTTTGGTATACTCTTCAAGTATCCTAAAATGAAGGTCAAGTTTGTTAGGACTTAGGAGTTATAGAATTTACAAAATTCCAAAAAACAAACGAAAATTAATATTTTAAGCCAAACAACGCACGATATAAAAAAAGTCAAAAGGAAAAAAATGTTTCTTTTTGAACAGCCTACAATATTGTTATAAGATTTTTTTTTAATTTTCTTGAAAAATCCGAAATTCAAATTTTTATCTTTAAAAAAAATAATGAAAAATAAAAATCCCATTTTGCGGTCAAACTGTACAAGATACGAAAAAAGATGAATGGACAAAAATTGTGCACTCAGAAAAGAGCTACAAATTTTGTACTAATCATTTTTGTTTCAGTCGTGAAAAATAACATTAAAAATAAAAAAATTTTTTTTGCAAACACGACGCAAGGTACGAAAAAAGATGAATAGACAACAGTTGATCATATAATGTAGAAAATTTCGCATTTTGGACAAAATCGAATGCGAAGCACGAGGAACGTGATGAGAATGCATTCGTTAAAGCAGAAGGAGCTCTAACAAAAGAGAATTGACAATCACCAAGTTACAGTTGTCGATGATTTGACCTTTAATTTTAAAATGTCTGTGCACAAATGTGGGAGGAATACAAAGACCGAGCGTGAAGTACGAGATAAATACATTATTGAACGCGAAGCGCGACAACCAACAGTCGCGCTCCCTAGAAACGAAAATTAACATTTTCAGCCAAACAACGCACGATACGAAAAAAATTCAAGATAAGGAAAATGTTTCTTTTTGCGCGCCCTACAAGGTTATCATAAAGACTTTTTGAATTTTCTTGAAAAATCGAAAATTCAAATTTTGATTGCACAAAACACAATGAGAAATAAAAAATTGCCTTTTGTGGTCAAACTATGCAAGATACGAAAAAAGATTAATCAACGACAATTGTGGTTTAAAAATTCTATTTGTTTAAAAAGATGAAATATTTAAAGAGGCGTTAGATGATTTTGAAGAATTTAAAAGAGACTTCGAATAATTTTGAATAATTGTAAGGCATTTTCAAGAAACTTTAAAGAACTTAAAGAGATTTATGTGATTTTTAGAAATGTTACATTACATTACAGAAATGCTACATGACATCCTAGGGTAGAAACACTGTGCTCGAGATAAGAACCAGAGCTGCCAAACTTTTAGTCAAAAATACCAATGCGAGTTCCGACCGCGAAAATTTAAATACATTTGTTAAATAAATGTTAAAATTAATATTTTAAAGAATTTCACGTGATTTTGAATTATTTAACAAAGTTGACGGTAATTTCAAAAGTATTTCGAAGTGTTTTAATAGATTTTATCACTTATAAATAACGTAAAAAGTATAAGATGACATACTTCAGACGAAATAAAAAGACCTTGATGATGTTAAAAAGATCCTTTAATCGATGTTTCGAGAGTCGAATGCTCTCATCAGGAAACAGAAATCCAAGTCACAAATAAGACCTTTGTTTTGATAAAAATTGGAAAAACCAAAATGTCGTAGTAAAAAAGATTCATGCTCTTACAAAAATTCCATCTCAAGTTAGTTCTAAAGTATTAATATTTTAACTTCGACATGTGAAGAAGTAGTGAGGTCCATTAGTATCACGGATACATGTAAAAATGACAGATATGTTAACCCTTACCATGGAGCAGAACGTTCGTTCTGTCTTCTATTTTAAATTTAAAAAAATGGTTTCCAAAGAATTTTGTAATTTGTCCGTGATACTAATGTACCTCACTACTTTTTAACATGTCAAAGTTAAAATATTAGAACTTCAGAACTGACTTGAGATGGAATTTTTGTAAAAGCATGAATCTGTTTTACTACGACATTTTGGTTTTTCCAATTTTTATAAAAATAAAGGACTTATTTGTGACTTGGATTTCTGTTTCCTGGTGAGGAGAGCATTCGACTCTCGAAACGTCAATTAGAGGATCTTCTTAACATCATCAAGGTCTTTTTATTTCGTCTGAAGTATGTCATCTAATACTTTTTACGTTATTTATAAATAATTATTTACTCAGACGCATAACATGGCACTCTAACTTTTACCATCTATTAATAAAAAAAAGATTTTATCACATTTTTTTTAATTTGAAAGTATTTCAAGGGGGTTCAAGGAATTGTAAAAAGGTTTAAAAGTATTTAAATAGAGTTAAAACCGTTTAAATGCCTTACAAACTTTTAAAGATGTTTTAAAATATATTAAAACACTTTAAAATATTTTTTAAATCACTTCAAACTCTTAAAAATCATTTCAAATAAGTTGAACCCCTTAAAAATATTTTGTAATGCCTTACTCTTAAAAATTTTTTTAAATCACTTTAGTCTTTTAAAATTCTTTAAAGTTTCTTGGAAATCCCTTGAAATATTTCCGATTCATTGAAAATGACATGCAACCTTTCGGAAATCCTGAAACTCTTGAAGATCTTTTCAAAATTCTTTGAAATTACCTAAAATAATTTTAAATCTATGAATGTCAATTTAAATCTTTTTTAAATTCTTCAAAATCCTTTAAAGTCTTTTTAAATGTCATCAAATCCTTAAACACCTTAAAATCCGAATGCTCTTCAATTCTTTAGGATCACTTTAAATCTCTTTAAATACTTCAACCTATTTTATAATCTTTTAAATTTTATTCATATCCCTTTAATCACTTCTGAAATATTTTGAATGTTTTTTAATTTGTATTAAAACACTTTGAAATATTTTGATAATCATTTAAGATTCTTCAAACCCATTTAAAATCACATGAACTTGTTTCAAACATTTTGAAACACCTCTAAATCTCTACAAAAATCCCAAAAAGCACTTAAAATCTCTTAAAATTCTTTAAAATTCCTAGAAATTCTTTAAATTCATTCATCTTGACTCTAATCTCTTAAAAAGATGGAAACTCTTTTCAAGTCTTTCAAAAGCCTTACAATTTTTTAAAATAATTTCAAATCTCTTTAACAACTTTAGTTTTTTAAAGTCCTTCAAAATTCCCTGACACTCCGAAAAATCGCTGAAATCCTTTGAAATTTGTTTTAAAATCTTTTAAAATTCATTAAATACTTTAAAACGTTTTTACAATTCCCATAAATTCTAAAAAAATCGTTTGATATCCTTTTAAATGTACTTAAATGCCTTAAATTCCTTAAAATTTCTGCAAATCGTTTGAAATCCTGTCAAACTTTTTCAAATATTTTGACATTCATTGAAACACTTTGAAATATTTTTTAAATTATTTAAAATCGCTTGAGCTCCTTCAAAAATATTTTGTAAATCCTTAGAATCTCTAAAAAGTTCCCAAGAAATCACTTAAAATCTGTTAATATTCTTTAAAGTTTCTTTTAAATCCCTTGAAAATCTTAAAACTCTTTCAAATCGTTTAAAACTACTTGAAATTAGTTTAAAATTACTTAAAATCAGCTTTATCTAATAAAATACATTGAGATCTCTTTAAAATCCTTCAAAATCCTTAAAAGTCGCATTATATCTCTTTGAAATCCCTTGAAATTCTTTAAGATCACTTGAAATCTTTCGAAATCGCATAAAGCTTCTTCAGTATCGTCTGAAAAAAGAAATGGTACTACAGAAAATTTTAATAAAAAACTTTAAAATTTGTTTTTAAATAAGAAATTTTCCTTTAGTTTGAATAAAATAGTTTGGTCATTAAAAAAAAAAAAAAAACATAAAAATCCAGTCATAAACTGTCACGTGATTTTTTTCCAAATTTTCTTTTGTAGAGGCATTACCAAATTCACCCATTTTTCTTTCACAGAAATATAATTTTTCCAACACCCATCTCAAAAGTTGACGTTTTCATGCTTCTAAATGGTGCCTAAAGGACCTTATTAGAGCATACTGTGTGCGAAACAATTTGCGCGCATACGCAGTTGGAAGATGGCTTACTTTAGGCACTGGTGCAAAATCTGCGCATGCGCACTTCCGACATGATGTACTTTAGACATTGGCGTAGGTGACTTTAAACACTGGTGTTGGTATTTCTTGAAATAAATTTAGATTTCACTTGAACAAATATTTTAATGATTGAAGTTTTGTTTTCAGGGTTTTGTAGCCGTTTTCTTCCGTCGTACAAAAAGGCATAAGCGCCAAAAAATTTTTTTTCACATTTTTTTTGGCAACAAATTTTTTTCCTCCAAATTTTTGTATCCAAATTTTTTTTTTCTAACATTTTTTCACCAAATTTTCTTTTCAAAATTTTTTTTTCAAGCATTTGTTTTCACCCAATTTTTTCTCAAATATTTTTTTCTACCAAATTTTTTTTCAATAATTTTTTTTCACAAACATTTTTTTTCAAACTTTTTTCTTCCAAAATTTGTTTTTAGACATTTTTTTTCAAAAAAATTTTCTCACAAAGTTTAAAAATCTTCTATTTTAAGATTAGTATTTGTCGTTAACTCCTCCTAACACAACTTTTTCGGATGGGCGTTGAAAAAATAGCGTGTGATACACGTGCGCATAGGTGATTGCTAACTCGTGTGATTGCATCATCCGCCTGCGGCTCGAAGCACTCGTCAACGTTTTCACACTCGCTTCTCTCGTGCGCTAACCACCGACTCATGCTTCGAGCCTCCAGCTTATGCTGCAAAATTCACACTCGCGCACAATCACCTATTTTGCGCACTTGTATCACAAATAACTATTATTTAAAATCTGATCGATATCACATTTGTAAATGTTCTAACTGTATATTTTGAAAATATACATACGATTTTAGCTTTTCAAATACATAAAACTAATGATTTTCAAAATGGAATCGATATTTGGAAAAATTATTTTATATTATAAGAAATACATTTTTCTATATGAAGGAATAGTCTCGGGAAGATGAAAACCGCAGGATAGATTCCCTATATTACTATAAATCTAAAAGAAACCCAATACAATATTCAAATTTGGTCTTTTTTAGATAATTCACTTTTTATCTTTTTCCAAAAAATATACACACAATAAGCTGCCACAAAGAGAATGAAATTATCTCAATTTGTTTTCAAGATACAAATTTTTAAAGACTATTTTCGTTAATATTTATTTATTTTTAAATGATCTCAGAATCAATGTATTTAAAACATATTTTTATTCACCAATTTCATAGCAGATAATATATTATTGAAAAATTCTATTGTTGTGAATCATCCAACAACCCTATTCGATAAATAAAAGTTTCTATTCAATAAATAAAAGTTTGATTCAATATTAAAATAAATATTATTAAATATTAATTATATATTTATATATATTGTAACCGCCAGCTTTTTGGCTTAGTCAACTATTTGAATTAATTGATAATTCAAGTATAATTGAAGTAGTAATCTGATACAAAAGGGGCTTCTTTAGAAGAAAGAATGAGATTCCTTTCACATAAAATGTGCGTTTTATTCAGAAAACCTGAGCTATCCTATTTTACAAAGCAGATATTCTAGTCCCTAAGTAAGTTAATCATAGTAACGTTGGAAAATAAGAAGATATACTAAAGTGGTGTCCACTCTTTACTGAACCTATCGAATATTTGGTATTTCTAATAAAAATATCAATGTGATCTGCACGTCGAGCAGTCACGTAAACAAAAGAAAACTCCTCTTAATCTCTCTCTCTCTCTCTTTCTCCGTGGATAATCTTGACTTAAAATCTAATAATCTGCACAACGGGCAGATTTGATAAATTAATTAAACCCAATTTGGTTAATGGGTATTCGAGATACGCTTATAATTCTGCGTAAAATTTTATAAATCTGGCTTTTTTTTATTTTAGTACATATAAACTGCACACGCAGTGCTTTTGAATAAAAAAAATATTTTCAATCTCTTTCTTTTTTGTTTTTGTAGGATACAATAGTGGGAGCTGATTTGCTCACAAATACTTAATCAACTTAGATTATTAATTTTCTTTTTATTAATCCTTTCAGAATCTTTTCTTTTATAAAAACGTCCTTGGAAATTAACGTAATCCTAGAGAGATGCACTTGCTTCCTAAAGTTAAAAGTGCCCTCTAGAGATTAGAATGCTTTTGCAAAATATTTCCCGATCCTTTGCAGGTCATTGGCCTCTAGAGCCACTCTTTACGAAATAAGTGTTCGTTTAATATTCGGGAACCTCTATTCAACCCGAGCCTCAAACAATAAATTTATTTATTTCAAAAAGTAATAAGTGGCAATCGTGCACACAATAGATAATCAGGTAATTCGCTATTTTTATTTTATAATACCCAATTATGGTTATAGGGCCTGTCGATCAGGTAATAATAATTCTCAACCAGTGAGAGTGCTATATGAGCACGTTCAAAACCTACAGAAGGGCTGAGGAATGTCGCGCCGCAGATAGTGCCCTATTGTCTCAATCTGAAGGGCAGAAGCGAGAGAGCGAGTATCTTCGAGCAGCCTCGACTTTAAGAAACTTTATTTCAATATCGTTTACTGGGCTCTGCAATTCCCTTTTAAAATAGAGAGATTTTTCTCTGTCTTTAGCGTTCTTACTCACTTTACCTTAGCAACCAGGCGGAGCTGTACGACCCCTCGTTCTGCTTGTGGACAAAGTGATTTTATGGTCGCTTTTCAAATCAAATTTGAAGCCTCGAAAATTTAAGATGGACTATGCCACTATGCAAGGTTTATTAGCGCCCGAAAATACTCAGAGATTTTCCTTCTCTAATAACTGACGAACAGAGATCGCTTTAAAGTAAGTCTCTTTTGGAAACAGTTGTCTGAGATATGATCTCTTTGACTCTTTTTTAGAGAACTTTACTCTTTTCGGAAGATACTTTAAAATAGTTGGGTTTTTATACCAAGTATTTTACCATACTCCACTCAGGGGAATGTTGGAAAGGAACAAGATTTGAAAGAAAATTATCTCAAGTCTTCTTGCAAGGCTTCCACCCTGCGATCCGCGCTTTTCAGCTGCGAGATCTAGAAAGCCGTTTTTCGCTCTGGAAACGCTTTTTATTTCCAGGTTCCACTCTGCCCGCCCATGCTTACGCAATAGCGTTCGAGTGGAAGTTCTAAGAGTCTGCGCCTTAGAATTTTTCCTGTGTGAATTTGAGAAATATTCGTTTCAGCTTATTCATTTTCGGATCCAGGCATACCACGTACGTTATAATTATTAACAATGGTTATACATAAAAGAGCCGCAAGAAGTGAAAATAAAGTTTGAAATGTTGAAAATACTCCACATGAAACAATCCAAATGAAATGTTTCCATTAGACGAAAATTCAAGTAGAGTATTTTCAACATTTTTCACTTTATTTCGACTTCTTGCAGCTACATATTATGTATAACCATTGTTAGCAATTATAACGTATGTGGTATGCCTGGATTTGTGAATACGTAAGGTAAAACGAATATTTGTCAAATTTTAATGAATATTGATGACATTGAAAATATGCTTAGTCAAAGTTCGAAACCATCCCAATGAAATGTTTCGATTAGAAGAAAATTCAAGCATAGTATTTTCAACATTTCAAACCTTATTTCGCCTTCTTGAGGCTGTATGTTATGTATAA
>JAABKJ010013483.1:0-10299 GCA_011634705.1 Andricus grossulariae
GAAATATTTCTATTTGTACATTTATGACTTTTACGTTTATAATATTTTCTCGAAAACGTCGTGCGACATATTCCCATGAGGTCATGAAACAATACTCAATTCAAGGTTTCCCGCTCTTCGGGCCTCTTATTTTTCATTGGTCAATCACATACACGGAGGAGAGTGTACAGGGGCCGTGGTGGGAGTTGACGGAAGTGCGCAATTTGAAATAACCGTATACGGGGGGCTTGAAATGTTGGGGGCTTGAAATGTTGGGGGCTTGAAATAATGGCGTCTTGAAATGATGGAGACTTTACTGTATATATATATATATATATTGGCCCTGATATTAAATTAATGTTATTGTAAGATACAACGGGATTCAGGACGTCGAGGGATTTCGGATGGAGATTAAACGTAGCCCGAAAGATGTAGACGATTTGGGACTACATAAGTCAGTGATTGATGTCGGGTAGAAATCGGACGCACCTCGGAAGAAGAATAAAAAGGTTTGGTCCAAAGAAGAATAAAAAGGATTGTGCAGATAAATAACAGGTGCGAGTACCTCCTTCGCGGCTTTTGCCGTTGTTTTTAAATCGGGAGGCTGGCGGTACGAATAATTATTACCGATGACTTGCAGTCGGTGACTGATTGAGACCACGGAATAATCGCTCACTATCACCGCAGGCTCTAAGAAGTGAAAACAGTGGCAATCATTATACCGAATTAGATTAGCAGTATTCTGAAGCGGCTAACTCGGGTTAAATTGTCTATGTTTTTCTCAATTGATAATATGTGTATGAGTGTGAATGAATGATTTCATTTTGAAATTTTGATAGTGTCAAAATTTGAAAAATTAGTTAGCCATTCCATCGAGAACATCAATAGGTGAGTCGGTTCGCTGTTTCAAGTTATTTTCAACCAGTTTCTTTCTTTAGGAGCCTATTTTTATTTTGGGTTGATTTAAAATTTTGCTTTAAAAATAGAAAAGTTTTAATACTGAGAGTTGATAAAATGGCCGAAGAGAGGAGAAATTTAACCAACGCGAACGAAAATCCTAAAGGACATTTGGCCAGCAGTGACGGGACTAGGGAACTAGTTAATAATGATGTTTCAAATTCAGGCCCTAGTTACATCGAGAATTCTATAATTGAATCAAGATAAGGAATTCCAGGGGTTGATAATCCCTCAAGTACTTCTACTCCCTTACAACATATAGGATTTTTGTCCTACCGGAACAGTAAGTTTAAACTGCACTCGAATTCATATCTGAGAATTTCGATGGAAAAAACATACTACTTAGTTGTTTCGTAAGGGATTGCATATATGCGAGAAATTCAATAGCGATTAAGGATAGATCACACTTACTTCTTATTGTCAGATCAAGGATATCGGGAAGTGCATACAACTCCTTGTTAGATAGAGATATTCACACCTTGGAAGGGTTGTTAAAACATTTTTTTTTAATTACAGAAAATCGGAATTTAAGCCAATTAAACAGTATGTTAGCCATGGTAGCACAAATGCGCAGTAAAACGGTCATTGAATACGAGGATATAGTTACTGAAATCTTAAAAAATATCATTGAATTAATAGAAGAAAAAACCCCTTTAGAACTTGCTGTTCTTATGATTAATTCAACGAGAAATACAGCATGCGAAAATTTCGTTATGGGGTTAAGGCCGGGCTTGGTGTTAAGGGTAAGAATGGAAAGGCCTAAATCCTTAATAGATGCCATTATGTTGGCTTGAAAAGCAGAATGGGAGGCACAGTTTGCTAAGGGGTTAATAAAAGGAAGGGAAGCTGAAAAGGGAAATAAAAACGAAAATATTGAATTTTCAGGAGATAAAAGTTACCAGGGAAATAGGTTCAGGCCTTATAGAGGTATTGCGAAGACGCGTACAATAGGAGGAGAGCGATGACGAGGAGGTGGACCAGATTCAGATGATCCTTCTGGATCTGGGGGTAGAGGAGCTGTTAGTCGGGGGAGAGAGAGAGGCGGCCAGCACGGTGCTCCTTCGATGGTGATCTGTCTATAATAAAGTTAAATACACCCATTAAAGTGTAACCCCGATCTATTCTGTGTGGATTAGGAAGGAAGTCTGTAGCCACTTTGGGTGAAGTGTTATTAAATATTAATGGGAGCCCTTTCTCCTTCTATTTGGTTCCTGATGACCTTCCTCTTCCGACAGATGGGATAGTAGGACTGCCATTTCTTAAGGATGCCTCCATCCAACTGAAAGTAAAAGAAAATTGAACATCCATTAGGCACTTTTCCCTTTTAACCCGACCTTAAAAATATAAACTTAATAATAAAAGCAAGAACTAAATAATTAGTTCAATTAGAAGTTTCAATTCCCGAGATAGGAGGACGATATTTACCGCAAGTAGTTAATTTAGGATCCCAAATGTATATGGATGAAGTATTGGTAAAAGTAAATTAAAATAAAATTACTTTGTTTTGTGTTAACACCACTACTAGAGAAACAATACTCACATTAACCCCACTAACGTTGGAAGAATATAAACTCCCAAAAACCTCTGCTGAAATACTTATTAAATAGATCTAAGAATAAACAATATCCAGATGAAAATCGTTTAAGTCGGCTTCTTGGTGTCTTAGGTTTGTCACATTTGAACAAGGAAGAAAGGGGTGTACTGGTTGTTACTATTTCAAAGTATCCTAAGTATTTTGGTTTATAAGAGGATCATTCAGGAAGTACTAATGCTACAAAACACCGAGTAGCATTAACTGATGATATACCAAGGGCGGAACCAGAAACTGAATTTGGTTGAGGCGATTCGAAAATTTATGAAGGGGCTACTTTGTGAAAGCTGCGTGCATGGGTTATATTTGATGATACTACATGCAATCCAAGAACCTCTGGTGGGGGCGATCGCCCCTATCGCCCCACCGTGGATCCGCGCTTGTGATATACCGTGACATCCGCCTATTTATAAGGAGGTGATAGCTAAAGAAACTAAATATCTACTCGAAAGCAAATCAATTTCACTCTCAGATTCTCCATATAATTCACCTGGTTGGATGATACCTAAGAAACCTGACCCACCAGGTAATAAAAGATGGCGTATGGTAAAAGTTTAAAGATATTCTTGATCAATTAGGCGGCGCTAAATATATTACAGTACTCGACCTCGCAGAAGGATTTCACCAAATTGAAGTCGAACCCACCGATCGGTAGAAAACTGCTTTTTCAACCCCATTTGGCCATTATGAATTTCATAAAATGCCATTTGGGATAAAGAATGCTCCTGCTACCCTCCAGAGAGTGATTGACAGGGTTCTGTCTGGATTGCAGGGTGTAGAGTTATTCATATATATGGACGATATTGTAATAGATGCAAAATCGTTAAAAGAATATAACGAAAAACTAGAAGAATTATTAGGGCGCCTTAAGACTATAAATCTCGTTTTGCAGCCAGAAAAATGCAAATTTTTTCATAAAGAAATAGGAAGTTTGGCAATATAATACCTAAGCAATCATCTAAAGAATGGAGTCGCATTTAATTGGACATCTGATGCCCAGGAAATTTTTGAAAAAGTAAAGGATATTTTATGCTTAGAACCACTGTTTACGGTATCCTGATTTTACACAACCATTTGTAGTGGCCACTGATGATTCAGAATATGTTTTCGGGGCTGTTTTTAGTCAGGGTCCTATCGACAAGAATTTTCCATTAGCTTATTGCAATAGCCAATAGCCTTGCAGGGGGCTCAATTGAAATATAACGTTATGAAAATAGAATTACTAGCAGTCATTTTTGCTGTCACTCAGTTTCATCATCATATTTATGGTCGAAAACTTATATTTGTCACGGACCATCGTCCTTTAGTGTAGTTACACCAGCTAAATGATCCTACTTTAGGATTCACATTAGCAAGATTAAAAGTAAAATTGACAGAATATGAGTTTAATGTTCGAAGTAATCTAGGGAGGATGAACTCAAATGCAGATGCATTATCACGAAATCCAGTAGTCGAGTCAATTTCAATATCGGTGCGTTGGGGGAGTGCACGCCCTCGATCATGCCGAGACTCCTCCTTTGGAGAACGAAGTTTGGAATCATGAATTCCCAGTAGAAAGGTTGTTCTTGCTCTCCTCTGCAAATGAGGAGAATGGTACCAGTGAGGATACTGAGAAGATGAAATTTTGTACCAGGATTGGTACCGGCGCAAATGTGGATGGCAAGGGGTTCGAAAGTGGACAGCAGGATTGGTGTGGTCATTCGGTCTGGGGCATCGGAGGAGGTCTAGCAGACTAATGCCCAGGGGGTTGAAGTAGAAGAGAGGAATTACCAAGGTCAAGAGCAGAAGAGAAGGACTGTAAGACCCCCCCCCCTTTACATCGATTAATAAAACATCGATCGCTAAATTTTCAGTGGACTTTGAACATATTTCTAGGGTAGTTGAGAACGGGAGCGCCGTTCTGAAATTGTCGAGATCAGACTACTATACCTTAAAGGAAAGCGCTATTAGGGTAGTTGAGGACGGCTACGTCGCGGCGACGATGACTTTGAACGAAGAGTCAAAGAGAAAATACAGACAAGAACTCAGGGTAAAGATGAGTCTATTGACGACTATCCAACCAATCTCCAAAGCTTGATAAATTTGCTCGAGGACGAAGTTCCGATAGTTGACCAACTAGACTGGGTCCATAGAGGTCTTCGACCTGACTATCACAAGGTCATCCGTCGCTCAGACTACAGATCGTTCCACGAACTATCCCGTCTCGGGAGAAGCTGGGAGAAAGAATGGAATGTATACATTAGGGAATATAAAGCCCCACCTCCTCCCTAGAACTCGTTTCTGAAAGAATTTGCGTATAAACCATATGAGACTCAAAAAACGTCCAAACAGTCTTCATCTTCATCGGTGAAAGAGGATGTAGAGGAAACCTCAGCGATCATTACAGAGTAAAGACAGGTACCAGACAACCATAATGAGAAAGACACTCAGACTGCCGAAAGGAAATAGACCCCACATGTTAGTTTTAAGGATGGGGGAGGTCAGAAGAACACCAAAGCTTCTGCTGATAATGAAATAATGAACGAGTCTCCCGTAAGAGTCCCAAATGAAGTGGTCTGCTTTAATTGCGATCAACCAGGACATTACCGGAAGGGTTGCGCAGCACCTAGGAGGCTCCGCTGCTATAAATGCAAAGTGGTTGGCTTTACAACTAGGGATTGCCCAAAGTGTTCGGAAAATGCCAAGAAGAAGTAGTAAGCACGGTCCTTACTGCCTCTCAGTCACCAGCTTCCGTGACTGGAAGCTCTGCCAGTACTATTGGGCCCGGTCCGAGAGCCAGGCGCAAATCGAACGACCTTTTGAAAAACCAGGGCCCCTGGTACACCCAACGATCCCCCTAACACCGCGACTCTTCTCCTAACCAATTTAAAGGCTGACTGGAAAACCTCGCTACGGCTCCAGTCCTCGGATACAGGTTCTGAAAGTACGACATATAAGGCTACAATTGATGTGAAAGAGTTTCAGGGGATCCACATGTCCGACGACGAACTAAGTTCCGATATTTCGTCAGTCAGCGATAGCATTGCTGCGGAACTGGGCCTATAGAAATGGTAATAGAGGCTCAGATTCACAATAACCCTGAAAACAAGCTACCTCGCCGAATAGACGTATTTGCCGGCCCAAGTCAATGTAGATCCCGCCCCCTTCCAGCTGATTGAGAGGTGATTAGGACGTTAGCGGATAGTATATCGGAGCCGGAACTGATTAGCGGAATAGTAGAGACTACCGAAGTTGCCAATAGGATACACGCAATGGCAACTGTCGACTCAGTCCCACTGGATACTCTGATAGGCAATGGTTCTTCACGCGTTCTACTTCGTAACTCAGTGTGGGATAATATAGCGAAAATTTCCGGTAGACAACTAGACTGTTCTAGGCGATCGCGGATGATAGTGGCAAATGGTTCGACTGACGTGATTATCGGAAAAGTCAACCTGCCTATAACTATAGAAGAAGTTACTTGGATTTGCGAAGTTAGGGTTGCCAACAACTTTGATACCAAGATGATCTTAGGGCTAGAGGGCCAGGGAAAATTCGATATGGCGTTCCTCTCACGCTCTCGGAAAGATTTCATCGCAGACACTCAGGCATAACATTACCCCTTGAAACAATGGTTGGTGGAAGAGAAGAGTTGTAGTGGCGTGGCCACTTTACTCGAATGTGAGGAGGAGACTTTAAAAGAATTTTTGTGAATTAAGCTCCCTCCTAACTCGAAGGGTCCATTGGGCGCGACCCACCTCATCTTCCACACCATTGACATGTGGGATCATGTCCCTATCAAAGAGACATACTGGATAGTTTCCCCAAAAGTACAAGAAGCTATGTACGAGGAAGTTGACAGGTTATTGGCAGAGGGTATCATCTCAGAATCTTTCAGTGAAAGATCTGCACCAGTCGCGATGGCCCGTAAACCTGGAGGGAAGTATCGGCTATGCTTAGACTTTCGGAAGCTTAATACTATCTCCAGGAAAGATGCGTACCCTTTACCTTATATGACTGACATGATGAGGTGATTGAAGGCCGCCAGGTACATATCGAAATTAGACCTAAGTGCCGGCTTCAATCAGATACCGCTGGAAAAAGATAGTCAACCCTACACTGCGTTCACTGTGCCGGGAAGAGGGTTGTTTGAGTTCAAAAGGATACCCTGTGGGCTCACAGGAGCCCCAGCAACCTTCCAATGGCTTTTCGATCGGGTGATCACGCCGGAAAAGAGACCTAACGTGTTTAGTTACCTCGACGACATCATCGTCGTCACCGAGACATTCGATAAACATCTGTTGTGGCTAGGAAGGGTTCTTGATCGAGTCGCGGTGGCCGATTTGACAATAAATCGGGAGAAAAGCGAGTTCTGTTGCTCAGAGGTAAAGTATATGGGATTTGTTGTCAACCAAGATGGTCTCAAGGTCGATCTCGATAAGGTGGAACCTATAACCTCATATACTGTCTCGAAAACTGTCAAACAACGGCGCAGGTTCATGAAGATGTCCTCGTGGTACAGACGATTCATACCGGAATTCGCTACGGTAGCAGAGCCCTTAAAACGGCTGTTCAGGACGAAAATCAAATGGCAGTGGGGTGAGGAGCAACAAGAGGCTTTCGATAGTTTGAAGAGGGCCCTGACTGGCACACTTATACTCGTGTATCCTAGGTTCAATAGCGTGGTCGAAAACCCTTTTAACCTATAGACGGATGCTAGCGGCACCGATCTGGGTGTAGTGTTGACCCAAATGCAGGATGGGGAAGAGAGGGTCATTGCGTTTGCTAGTAAGACTCTTTTAACCGCAGAGCGTAATTATACCTTCACACAGCGCGAATGTTTGGCTGTGGTCTAGGGAATCAGGAAATTCCGTGAGTATCTGGAAGGTTTCTACTTTAGGGTCATCACCGATCACAGTAGTCTTCGGTGGTTGAATAACTTGAGAAACCCGACAGGTCGACTCGCGAGATGGGGTGTAGAGCTGCAAGGTTATGATTTTGAGATCATTCACCGGAAGGGTGCCCTGTACCACGTCCGCGACGCGTTGTCGAGACTGACCGAGGACGATGACGCTCCGGTGTCGAGCATAGGCGAGACAGAAGACCCTTGGTATTTGCGGCGTGTTCAAGCAGTGCAATATCGGACGAAAATTTTTCCTGTTGGGAAAGTGGAGAACGGAATGCTGTACAGTAACAAACCAAATGTAGTGACTAATGCGCGACCCCAGGTAATGCAGGAAGCGCATGACGCACCCCAAGCTGGTCACTTGGGCAGTGAAAAGACCTTTCGAAGGGTAGCCCTCCGATAATATTGGCCAGGAATGATTCACGACGTGGGCCAGTTTGTCCGTTTATGTAGTTCCTGTCAGAAATGTAAAGTCGAGTAAGCTCGTCCTGCCGGCATGATGGGTCAGCGAGTTGTGAAGCAGCCCTGGACGGTAGTGACCGGAGATATTCTGGACCCCTTTCCAAAAAGCAAGGCAGGCCACCAATATATCTTGATGTTCCGAGACCTTTTCACAAAGTGGATCGAGTGCATGATTTAGTCCGCAGAAATCTCGATAAGGCATACGAAACGCAAGCGGGATATTATAACGCCAATAAAAGAGAACGAAATTTTAAAGTGGGCGACTTGGTCTTGAGACCAAATAGAAAACTCTCTAGTACGATTGATAAGGTTGCTGGGGAACTATTTGCCAAGTTTGAGGGCCCGTTCAAGGTCAAGCGCCGTCTCTCCCCGGTTGTATATACGTTAGTAAATTTAAATAGAAGGTTATAGAAGACTAAGACAACCGCTGAAGCTAACGTAGGAGCATCCAACTCCACCCAGGCTGACAGTAGCGCAGGAAATCACGACCCCTACCGTAACCGTCCACGAAATCAGGACCAAGCGTCGACATCCGGGCAGAGATCTAGTGGTGTGGTGGCCCGAACCAATTCCTTCCGTGACCACCGGTAGCATCTGGCAAGAAGCCTCCGATCCTGTGGTCCTCCTCGGTCGGACACTCCGCTGGTATCGACACTATTCCAGGAGCCAGCAGTGGCTGCGCCTTTCCGATTGGACCAGCAATACGACCAGAGGGCGAAATGGCTGAAGTCGGGGGCGCCGCGTGCTAAACCCTATAGGGGCCCCATCCTTGGAAGGGCTGGAAGTGTGAGGAGGTTGGGCACAAGCAGGGAGATTACCCCAGAACCGACTTGCACGTCCAGTACTGCAAGGGATGTGGCACAAATCCGTAATGCACGGTCCTCTCGCGACGAGAATTAGTTCACAGTCTCAAACTATTATAACATAAAAAAAACAGTTAATTGTTTACGCATTATATTCGCCTTTGCGTTTTTTAGCTCTCTTTACTAATATTTTCTTTTTCTTTTCTAATCGTGCTTTTGAACAATACCGTTCGTGTATCCTTTGTAAAAATTTGATTTCAACGGAGTGGATGAAATTAATGTTGTAATCAAACTTATAGTCAATTCTGAAATCTTTTAACACTGGTGGTGTCGTAATGCCTTCGGATTAAAAGATGAAATTTGTACTCCTTCGAGTCTTTTTTTTTGTCTTATGATACTAATAAAACATTGTCACTTATCCTTCATTGAATCGTGGTCTCTCTGTTTTTTTTGTGGAAAGATAAACCCCGCCCTGAAACACTTTATGGAATAAGCCTTAAAATGGATAGTGCAGAAGATTTCGCTATAATTTCAGATTAACTTTTGAATAAAAAATTGTATCACTACGAGATATGAAAATGTTAATTTTTTTTTGTTTTTTCGAGCTTTCACTAGTGGCTGGCGCCCTAGATTGATAGAAAGTCCTGATTGTTCTCGATTTAATTAATTTATCCCCGAACCAAAATAAGTAAGGATGGGTTTAAGGAGACCCTAAAGTCATCATTATAAATTATGGTTTATATATTATAGCACAGGTGGGAAATGTTAGACCTAATATGAAGGAGGTTGGTTGCATTTATTTTGTACCATTCACAACACATTGCATATAAACGTAAATGCAGCTATAACCTTTTAAATAATAGGTACAACTTTTCTATCTGAACTATAATGTTGAATCAAAATCATTAGAACATTTTTAAAAATTCCATTTCTATAAAAAAATGTATGCACTATATATTCAATACAAATTCAAAAAGCAATACAAATTTTCTAATGATATCTTCAATTGAATGATATTGTGTTTTTTCGAGATCTGTGAAATCTTTTCAGTATAAGTTAACGTTTGTCGAAGAAATTTACACATGAATCTGTCTTGGGTGGTAGTTTATGATGCATGTACTGATAATTTTTATCGCCTTTTTAATCACTTTCTGCCTTTTATTTTCATATACTGAAATATTATGACTGAATTTGAAAAATAATTTGTTATACCATTCACTATGCAAGGTAAACTTCCCAGTGCTCGTGATCTTAGTCCCAGTAATCGTGATGCCAATTTTCTTGCTCTTTATTTGATTTGAATGAATCTAATTTCTATTTGCTATTATAACATGCTGAAAAGAGGAGGGTTTTATCATCAAATGGTACTTTTAAGATATTTCTTCAACTATATATTCAAATTATAACCAAGTTCTACGATTACTGGGACCGTCACGATTACTGGGACCATCACGGTTACTGGGACATTTCAGCTAACCTGTTACTATCATGGAAAGTTCCTAAGTGATCACATGTTATGAGAGGAATTGTTACTTGTATGTCAGCTTCCTAGCTGGTAATGGGATAATCGCCGTGGTTTACTAGGGAGGCTTGTTTGCATCCGTTACCTGCCAGATTAGTAA
>JAABKJ010013484.1:0-10299 GCA_011634705.1 Andricus grossulariae
CTCCACTCCACTCCACTCCACTCCACTCCACTCCACTCCACTCCACTCCACTCCACTCCACGCCACTCCACTCCACTCCACACCTCTCTTGTAAACAACTTCTGATAAGTTAATGCCTAAACTAATTCTGAAGTAATTGCAATTACCTTGACTGTGTAATTTGAAATAAATTAGTAATTGGACCTTGTGTACTTGGCTAAAAATAAAAATTACATACAAGTAATTTGTATTTTAATTCAATGGAACTGGAACAAACGTAATTTCTCTGAAATGTAATTCAATTACATTGGAGTGAAATACATGTAATTTTTCGTGTTTATTTCACATACTTGGAGCCCAGCTCTGAGCTAGCGGCCACAAGCGTTCAGTGGTCACCACCTCAAAAACTAGCTTACTCCCAATTTCGAGTTCAAAATTCTAAACGAGCAATGAGAAATTTATTAAGACCGAAAGACATGCACAGATGGTAACTTCTTAAATGTGCAAGTCTCAATTACTGCGATCAGAATTTCAAGTCACAAGTCCACGTGCACAGATAATAACCACCCATATCCGCACGTCTCAATTAATGCGATCAGATTTGCAACATTCAAGTCCACGTACACGGATGGTACCCTCCCAACTGTGCATATCTCAATTACTGCTATCAGATTTTTGACTTAGTAGTCCACGTGCACAGATGCTACCCTCCCATCTTTTGGGAGTTTTGAGAGTACCATCTCTGCACGAAGAATTCTCTGTGGGAAATCTGATAACAGTCCTTGAGACGTACACAGTTGGGAGGGTACGATCTGTGCACGTCTTACAGTCTTACTAAATTTCTCATTTTGAATTTTGAATTTTGAACTTAAAATTGGGAGTTAGCTAGTTTTTGAGGTGGTGGGCACTGAACGGTGGCGGCTAGCTACGCATACCCTCTGTGCAGTGTGCGGCGTACGGAGTATGATAAAGTTCTTAGATTTTTTAAACTATGTTCTATCCTTTTGATCGTTCTGAAAATTGGGTATGTTATACAGGATGAATTGAAGATTTTTTTCCTGAAAAATGGCAGCGGTTTCAAGAATACAAATTTAATTACTAAAATTCGTGGAAACTGATATCACAAATTATATAATCATTTACTTTTGAGGGACACCCGTTGTTTACATGGGAAATTGAGATAGTGCCTACTAAAACGTCTCCTTTCAAATTTTAAAAACTAATACAAATTCTACAAAATATGTTGAAAGAGAAGGAAAGATAGACTAAATCCTCTCATATTTTTGACCAAATGTTTCAGAAATCAATCCGCGAAAAAGAAGTTGTATTGAGATAAAAGCATCAGCGAACTTAAAGAGGTTTTAAATCGAGTTATCTCGTATATCATCAGAATACTTTCTGCATTTACATAATTTTAATTAATATAAAACAAATCATTAATATGGCCCTTAGGAGATTTAAAATAAACGTGTTGCTGTTGCTAAGGTATATTTAAAAACTGTAGAGGAGCCAGGCTTACTAAATGTGCGTGCCTATATATTAAAACTGTGCTGACGACCGACTTTTGTCCAAATTTAATCTGAATTATATTTAATCACAAAATGTTCTGAGTTTCTCAAGGTAAAATGATATTAACAATACACCTATTACCTGTAATAAAGTGTGTTGATCTCACCATACTATAAAAATACCTCGTCGCAGCCGCTGTTTTAGGAATCGAGTATGAATTCAGAAATTTTGTTTTCAAAAACAAGATTTTATTAAAATATACTGCGAAGGCTATATTATATAATGTGTCATACAATTTTAATATCAAGCAAAGGGTAACACTCGATATCTGATTCACAGATAGTTTAGCAACACCATTATTTTATTATTATTGCAATCCACCTTTTTCAGAGTATTTTGTTTGTATTTTGTTTCCCTTTTTTATATAAAAGCTTGTTGAAAAAATATTTTTCAATTTTTTATATTTCGCTGTCCAGTCTTTCGAAAATCTTTCTTTCTCAAATTTGTCGCAATTTCGAGCACTCTAATTTTAATTTTACGTTCCAAACCATTCGATACATACCCATATTGTTTCGGTTTTCCAAATTTACATAAATCCAAGCTAAGTGTGGATAATAACTCAAACGTAGTATTGATGTAAACTAAGAACTTGCTTAGATATGTATAAGTCTTTTGAATCACAATAGGACCTTTGATAGGAAACCCATATTGTTCGAGTTGCCCCACACTATGAACAATATGCAAGTAACTTTTATTCACTATTGTGAAATCACCATTGAGAATTATATTTCTCAGTGAGAAATTAAATGAATGAAATCTTTGCACTATATCGTGGACAAGTGTTACTGTCAAATACTTTTGTTCACTATCCTGGACTAGTTTTGGAGAAATTATAATTCTCTGTGAATTGGTAAAAGTACCAAAATTAAATTTCCGTAAACATGGATACCTTGATGCAAGAACAAGGTTTTCTTTTCAGTAAGATAAGTAGATCAGTTTCCTCCTTTCAAGAAAGGAGGAAATTTTGAAAGGAAATTTTCATGTTTCCTTGTGGAAACATGAAAACAATGCGAGTTGACCGAGATGCAAATTTCAGGTTTTGTAACAACTCTGAAACCTGATAAGTCATAGTATGTATATGTTACAAAAAATAAATATTGTGAAGCTGAACGAGAAGTTTTCAAGGCTCTTGATTTTTTCAATGAAATAATATTTGGTTTAGCGCAAGCAAATGTAATCGATTTTACTTCTATTAATACGAGTACTAGCGCCTCTAGTTTAAATACAATTTATCATGAACATGGTTTAAAGTTGCCCGATATCGAGCTTCTCCGCTTTTCTCGTGAGTACTTAGAGTGGCCAAATTTTCGAGATTTATGAGTCTGCTATTGATCAAAACCCAAGGTTACCTAAGGTTCCGAAACTTTATTATCTGAAAACAAAACTTTCAGGTGAAGCTTTACAAATCATTAAACATATTAAACCTCCGAGGCTAATTACGAGATAGCTTGGGAAGCTCTGAAAAATCGGTATAACAATGAAAGAGCTTTGATAAATTCTTATATACATTCGTTTCTCTCTCTTCCGAATATTTCGAATGATATTCTGAAGGATTTAAAGACTTTGCGTGATACCACTAATGAAGCGTTACTAGCTCTTAAAAATTTTGAGTGCCCAACTGAAAAATGGGATCACTTGCTAATTTATTTACTAGTGAATAAATTAAATAAGAATTTAGTAGGTGATTGGGAAAAATATCTAGCAAATCGCAGTGATTATCCTAAATATTTGGATTTTAGCAAATTCTTAGATCAAAAAAATCCGTACTCTCGAAGCTGTAAAAATGTTTGAAAATAATAATTCGATAAAAAATTCGCGTGCTAATAACTCGAATACTTCCGGTTCCAAAGGTCGAGAGTCTTCACAAATGCACAAATGATCAGATGATCATACGAATAGATCTATATGTTGTAAGGGTCATCATTACCTGAGTCAGTGTCAAGTCTTTGAGAAACAACCCGTAGAAAAAAGAAGGGAATTTTCCAATGAGAATAAATTGTGTTTTAAATGTTTCAAATCTAATAATCGCAGCCAAAATTGCAAAAGTAGAATTAAGTGTTTTCAATGCAAAAAACATCATCACACTTCATTACACATCCAGCAAGCGTCTTCTGCATCTTCTATTCAATCTCATTGTGCTGCACAAGATAATTCTAATAATCCGACTCCTATACCTGAAAATGTTGCGAATACCTCTAATATTTCTCATTCGAATAATGCATCATTAAATGCAACGGCTACTAATTCTTCGCTAAGTTTGCGATGTTCACAAAGCGGTACGCCCTTGCTAGCTACTGCACACAATGGTCGAGAAGTTATTGTCAGAGCCTTTCTCGATCGAAGGTGTGATGCTACTTTTGTTTCAGAATCTTTGGTAAACGTATCGTGACCTAAGAGCACTCCTGTAATGATTAGAGTGACTGCAACGGGTGAAGTCTTAATTGAGGTGGCAAAGGCTCGACTAGATTTGATTGTTTCGCCAGTAAATAATGATCCTGAACCCTTTAGTGGACAAAAAATCGAAATAGTAATTGGAGCCGATTATTATGGCTTGCTTCTGTTACCAGGATTGTGGCAGGGTCCTCCTGGATCTATAACCGCGCAGTCTACGATATTTGGATGGATTCTATCGGGTCCTATTCCAAACAAAAATTCGCAGGCAAAGTCGAGTCTCAGAATTAATCATGTTTCAACCTTATCGGAAATCAATTTCGATCTACAGAGATTCTGAGAATTAGAAGACATTCCGCAGCAATCTATGCTCACCGAAGAAGAGCAGCTTTGCGAAAATCACTTTTTTGTCCGACCCCCCTAGAAAACGCGCCATTGCATGCACGTGAAGAAGGCGTAATGTGGCCGCTTCTAGCAACTTTACGCCCGCTACACATACACTGAACCCCGCAAGTGAGAACATGCAGGAATTGATATTTTTATTTGAAAAAATTGTATTGCTATACCCGATAGTCTCTCTTCTGCAAAGTGCGCTATTTCTTCATTTCACCTGTAATCTAAAATTGTTAAGTACATCAAACATCCTCTATCTGCTTCACATGCTTGTTTTCAAGAAGGGGGACAAAAAGTATGGTGTGTATCAAGGGCGTAAAGCTTTTTTGCCTCGTGTAGCTGCGGCCCTCGCTTCGCTCGGGCAGCAAATTCACACCCGTCAAAATAGCCTTCTTTACGCCCTTGATACACAATATACTATTTGAGCTCCGGGGGTCGAATTATATCAAAATAGGTCAAGAAAGTATATTTGAAAATTTAGGTCATTACAAACCTCCTCTCTCTATGAGGAAGCAAAAAATTAATATAATTTATTTATTACATGCCTACTGCGGTAGTGTAATATTACCTGAATGTATTTTTGTGGCATATGTATTCCTGGCTGCCTTTGATGCGCGCCGAAATCATGCATCAGAGATTAAATTAAATCCGTATGCTCTCATCAATGATGAAACGTTGCGCACATGATCTTCAGGCTTTGTTTTTATAAACAAATGAATTATTCAGACGTTCTCGAACTATGCGGCATCCACCCGACATAATTTCCTTGATATTTTTTATATAACATTCCTTATCGGTTCTCTTTGATATCGGCTGACATAAAGTTGACGTTATTTTTTCAAAGAATCGGACGAAAAACGTAAGAATAATGTTTATCAGTCTTTAATTTTATCAACACATTAATAATTCATACATTCCATAAGTATGCGTCACTCGTCTGACGTCATCTCTTTGATATTTTTTAAAATCAAATTCCTTTCAATTTTTGCCGACATCATGCATCAGAGATATCATATTTCATATAAGGTTATACAATTCCTGGGAAACAGGCACAGTGGGCACCAAATTTGACGTCGTCTTTATGACATCGTTACAACAACTTTACGAAAACTGTACTACATCCTTGGTCCATGTCGTTAAGGTGTATTTACGATATCGTAAAGACACATTAACGACATGGACATAGGATGTCGTAAAGTTTTCATAAAGATGTCGTAACGATGTCGTAAAAACGTCGCCAAATTGTATGCCCAGTGAGAGAATTCCATTCTGATGAATGCATCGTAGTTCCAAGAATCCCCATCTACAGGGTTACCATATTTCGTCTATATTAAGGCTGTATAATATATATGAGAGTGCACTTTTTATTTTGCCAGTGCACTATTAACACCGGTCAAGCGTGCTTTGAAAATTAAACGAAACGTGTTTAAGATCTATTTAGAAGCAGAATTTTTGCTTTGATTTCCTTAGCTGATAATAAACTTGCAGTAGCAAGCTCAAAATCTAACAAGTGTTAGTATATGTTTCTGCTGATTTCAGTTTAATTCAACAATGGATTTCAAAAATTATAAAAAACAGTTCTGCAAATTATGAAGACGGGGTATCAACTTATATCTGGAAGTCAACCTTCATCAGCTAAAGAAATTAGACGGTGGACGAGGTAAGGAACTACAAACATCAGATTATTAAACAAAATGCTGAAGAGAAACAAACATATAACTCTCAGACAAAAACGTAAGATTATGACATTAATCGCTTATCTGAAGACAAGAAGCAAAAAATGCAAGAAGTTGCTTAAAACAAGAGCTGGCATAAGTGAAGCTTTGATAAAACTACTAGTGAACATTATTTTGGATTATATGGAAAGTGCTTTTTACACGCGGATAAGAACTGGGGTAATATTAAATTTAATTCGTAAATATTCAAATACATTTTTGGATGACTGCAAACGCATGTACACTTCGCGATTTAAAAAAACAATAAATAGTTTGGATAATATCAAAACTTGTATTAAATTTACTGGGGTTTTCAAGGCAAAAGTGGCTGGTGAAGAAAAAAATAGAGAAAAAATATTCGCTCTGAGAATGACACTATTCTTACAACAACAAATATTGGTGGCTGGTTTGAAGAAAAAGTTGGAGAACAGGTTCAAATTATAATTGATAAACTAAAATGAACATGTTCAGATTGGAGTTAAATAAATAATCGTAAACTTAAAGGCTAATAATAATGGACAAGCCCCTGCTCAGGTTCGATCTTTAAATTTTATTGAATAACCTGACTTTATACAAGGAAAACAAAGCTGTGGTCAATATCAAAAATAAAGATTCATATTGTTTTCTCTGGTCAGTAATGGCAGCTCTTCATCCAGTTAAAAAAAATGCCTACTGAACTAGTTCTTATCCTCACATTAATGCTTCAGAACTCAAATATAATTATATCAATTTTCCAATTACTCTTGAGGATATTCCTGAATTCGAAAAAACGATTGTTTTAAGTATAAATTTCTGTGGATCAGAGTTTGATGAATATCACAAGAAACAGAAGTGTATCATTTCTCTTGAATCGAAAATTTATCTAGACTAGCAAAATCACAAATAAAAAAAGATCATTGGCTCACTCACTTTTGTGACAGGTGTTTGTGCCACATTAAATGCGAGAAATCTTTTGAAAAACATAGAAATGATTGTGGTAATCTGAATTATTGCACACGAATACTTTCAACAGAAAAATATAACATTTTAAAGCTTAAAAATTATAAATACAAAGAGTGGGTTGAATTTGCAGTATACGCTGATATAGAGTGTTTTGTCAGAGCCAGTTACCAGCATTCGAGGAAATGCTAATCAAAAACGTATATCTAAAAGTGTTGCTTATCATACAAAATGCATGTTTGTCAATGAGTTAAAAAGCTCAGCAGAAAAAGTAAATTCTTATTTAGAAAATCGTATACCAATGGAACCCTTAACATGAAAGCAGGAGCATGATTTCCAAAGCGCAACAGTATGTCATATTTGTTAAAAAGATTTTAACAAAGAAGATGTAAAACATCGCGATCACTGTCATTTTATGGGGAAATATCGTGGTCCTGCTCATAACAGCTGTAACGTAAATTACAAAAGCTCACATATAATTCCCAAAGTGTTTAAAAAGTTATCTGGCTACGACTCTTATTTCTTTTATAAAAGGATTGGTAACAAGGTTTGAAGGCGATATCTCATTATTACCTATTAACCAAAAATATATATATGCTTTACAAAGAACGTGCAAAATACAAAAGTTAAACTTAGATGCATTGACTCTTTTCGATTTATGTAAAGTAGCCACTCCAAAATAGCTTCAAATCTTAGCAATGATGAAAAATTAATTAGAAGACAATATTACAAAAGGAAAAATAATTTAAATTATTAACTAGATAACGTGTATTTTCATATGATTATGTTGATAATTGGCAAAAATTATACGAAGATTATCTACTAGTAAAAAAGAAATTGTATTCGAAACTGAATGGTGAGAGTATTTCAGATGAAGATTATAATGATGCCTGCAAGGTTTGGGAAAAATATAATTTAAAAACGTTAGGTCAATATTCAGATCTACACTTAAAAAATGATGTTTTTCTCTTGGCGGACATATTTGAAAGTTTTAGATGTCGTTGCATTGAAACTTATCATTTGGATCCATTGTCCTACCATACAGCACCTGAGTTTTCTTTTCATGCTATATTTAAGTATACTGGAATTGAACTTGATCAATTAACAGATGTAGAAATGTTATTACTCATAGAAAATGTAACATATATGCGAAAGCAAATAATAAATTCATGGGGTTAAATTTTAATCAATTGGAAACAGAATCTTATGTAATGTATTTTGATATTAACAAGCAATACGGTAAAGATATGTGTCCATATTTACCTTTTAGTGATTGGAAATGGTTTACAAATTTTAAAAACGAACCAAATTTTATCAACATTCCTGGTGACTTAAAAATATGTTATATTTTCGAAGTAGATTTAGAATATACTCAAGAATTCCATCCTTTGCGCAAAGACCTACCATTATGTCCATATAATTTTGTACCTCCTTTTACAACATCTAAAATTCCGAAACTAATAATCAACTTGAAATGCAAGGCGAATTACGTTCTCCATTATCAAAATTCAAAACACTATTTAAAGTTGTTGATGAAACTTGTTAAAATTTGCAGTTTTACAGGTTAAAAAAAACCATGGTTACAAGACTAAATAGATTCAAATACAGATTTAAGAAAGACGGCAAAAAAGCAATTTGAAAAAAAAAATACTCCTGAATAATTCAGTTTTTGGTAAGACTATGGAGAATGTAAAAAAGTTTAAAGATGTTAGGCTATGAAATTAAATGCTTTAATAAAAAAGTGTTGGTTCTCATGAAAGATGAATGCAACGAAAAAATTATGACTGAATTTGTTAGGCTAAGATCAAAATTGTGTTTATTTTAAGTTTTGGATGAAAGGAGGGCGTAAGAGAAAACTAAAGGGATTAAAGTATTCACATTAAGGGCAATAACGTGTCAGGATTACAAGCAAACTTTATTACTTTATCAAACTCTCATTCAGCCTCAACGGTTCATACGAAGTCGAAAACATGAAGTTCACTCGATTAAGCAAAACAAGATTGCCCTCAGTTGGCGAGAAGACAAAAGAATGCTGATTCCTGACAACTGATACTCTTCCATAAGGCCATAAAAAGATATCACAGAAACCAATGGAAGTGGATAAAGCGACAAGTGAATTTAATTCTTAATTGAAATTATGTACGTCAATACTACAACTTTTATGAATGTTTATTTTCAAGAAATGAATTTATTCTGAAAGAAGAACTGAAATTATGTACAATAATTATAAAACGTGCATAATTAATTGTCATATTTTGTATAACACCTTAAATTCTTAAAGAAGAATTTAAATCATGTATCGCGATTATAAAACATGTATGTATACAAAATATTGTTTATATACTGAACGAATATTTTATTTAATTCATGGTTTTACTTAATACAACCTTCATATACATATAGAAAAGTTGGTTAGAAATAATAATACGTAAATTTCAGAAAATAAATTAATTTATTCAAGAAAAAAGTTATATTTCTTTAATATATTTTCAATCTAAAATAAATTATTTGATATCCAATTTCTTAACAATGTAACATTCTGAAGTGGAAAATTCAAATCTTTGACACTAATATCTCGAAAACATTCAATACAGTTAGGTGACTCTTTGCGCAATCTTTTTAAAAAGGATATCCCAATTTATACAAGTCAATAATTTCACTAGACTTAATTGTAAAGCATTTTAGCCCATTTTTCTTTTCCATTCCTTTGGCATAAACTTTAGTAGCATCCTCAAAATAGTTTCTAAAATTTGTGTCACAAAAGTGGAGGGTACATCGCCAGTATTCCACGGTATAACATGAAAATTATGTTTCAGTCAACTATTCATATGTACATCTATACTTTGATGAGATGCAGCTCCATTAGCAAGGAGGATGAAACAAAACAGAAAAAGGTTCCGCAACATCACTGAGTGAAACTATTACCAATTCTTTCAATAATAATTCATTAGCTGAACATCTGAAGACCTGCACATTCACCACGTAGTTCATTTTCACTGAGCATTTGTCCTACTGATTGTTAGAGAAACTCACAAAATTTCATTGGGAAAGAGGGCTTTCCCAAAATTATTAGAGACGTTTCTCCCATTTCAGGGAAAGTTCCTGAAAAGTATGAAATGTTCCCCTACAAGTCCGGAATTTTCCAAATTTTGAAGAGAATTGGCAACACTGAAAGAAAATGGAAATGTTACGCAATATCTTGGGACTTTTCCTTAATTTTGACTAGGATGTTTTCCTAATACTTCGACAAAGCATATACAATACGTATATAAAATATAATCATAATAAATTATATATATATATATATATATAT